>JBBGZY010001781.1:0-182500 GCA_037952925.1 Lithobates clamitans
ATTTTTAGGGTCCTTTAATGTTGTACACAATGTAACAGAATCACTAAGGGGTATACACTGCATATAAAATTTATGATGTGCGAATGGGGCAAAATTTAATGTTCTCAGGCTATATTCTTCCCTTTCACCAATTTTGTTGCCCGTCTCTGGACTCATTTCCTCTTATTATCTTTTTGTAGGTGAGGTCTGCAGAACTGGACACCGTATCAATCTGATCATTGGATAAACTAATGTGATCAAACAGGTCAAAACGCAGATAAATCAAACTGTAAAATGCACCAATTGACCAATAATGTAAAGAATCGATTGCTTTTAACCATGACACGTCAAATGGGCACTCTGGAAGTTGGTTGACCATTTCTGATCGTATGTATATTGATCGAGTTAGGGCCAAGTGTTAAGACAATCCAATATCGTAGATGCCGATTGATTACTCGAAAAAACTGTTGATTTTTCAATTGGAATTGAAGATCAGTCAACAGCAGGGGGAGTATCCGCATGTGCTGAGATGTTCAATAGTTCAGTCAATGAGGAATTGCTCTGGTGTGATTGCTCCTAATGAAATCTATCATAAATCACACCATGTGTGGTGGGCATAAGAGCAGCGACTGACTGTCAACTTTTGGCCCAGGGGGCAAGTACAACCCAGAGGCCCATGGTGCAGCAACCAGGCCCCTCTCCCGCTCTCCCTCTTCCCTGCCTCCTCCTGACCCCATCCCAGGCTGAAGCTCCGCTCCAGGTACCCTCTGCTCACCATGCAGGTCGGGCTGGACAGCGCCTGCTGCACCAACACAGGGTTCTCAAACTGGCCAGCCAGGAGCTGCAGAGGGGAGCCAGGGCAGCTTGGTTGGGGCTGGCCAGGGGGGAGAGCCTCTGGTGGAGCATGGAGCTGGCCTCTGCTTGGACACCAGCCACCAGCCACTTGGACACCAGGGGGGGGGGGGGTGGCAGCCTATGCTCTGTCGTCGTCCTCATCCTGCACTCAGTAGGACACTGGTGGGGACTTTTTACTCCTCCTCACCAGGAAGCCTTTAGGCATGTCTGCGGCAGAAGCAGTGCAGCCTTTTTATGGGGCATCAGAGCGACCCAAGGGGTAATTGCCCCTCAGCCCAGTTCACCCCTGCATAAGAGCCAACCTTTTCCAGTAAAGAGTCTTCAGTTTCCCCTGTGTTTAGTTTGTTAGTGAGCCCCTAAATCCCCCAACTTCTAAGTCCTAGCCAGAAGCACTGCTCATCCGTTGACCCCCTGTCCAATTAACATCTTCCTAATTGGCTGCAAGGCAGGCGGCAAACGGGAGGGCAAGGCTTGGACCCCAAGTTGAGAGAGTCAAGGTGTTACTAGTATACTTAATCTTAGTGTCTTTTTTTGAGAACGGTAATATCAGGCTCCTTCCACAGTCCTCTTGGTGGTAGCATCTATAGATTTAGGCAATGGAATTTGATGATAGGTTCATATTAAGCCAACATGTTAGGAAGAAGAAGAAAGCCTCTTACTGTGAATTTGGTGTAAAGCTGGTAGGTGAGGAGCGGATTGGGCAACTCCCGGAAATACAGCTTGCAAAGAGAGCCGACACAGTGAATGTCCTGGAGGTAGACTTCCTTCGTCAGGTCCGGACACGGATCCGAGCCAAATTCCTGCCTGCAAGGACACAGTGATGGAAAGGTGGATGAGTGACAGCAAGATGGTGCAAAAACTGTGCCGCCATTTTTTAATTTTTTTTCCCAGACAGCCGCATGAAAAAATACAGAAAGTTCAAACTTTTCAGGGACACATCACCATGACAACATTAGACTGTCCATAATGATACATTTTTTCATTATACAGCTTACAACAGTAATGCCGTATTAGAAACATTTTAGTAAACAGAAATGTTTTAACCAATATATAGACATTCTGTACTAACTAAGCTGATCAAACACAAAAGCGGAAAAATAGATAGCAAGGTTCCTGCACTTACCGCTTCCTGAGCTCCACCATCACTGCCCAACCAGCTGCCAAGGACCACAATTTGCACCAGGCTTGTTTCATATGTGGCAAGTAGCCAGGCACAAAGCACTAAATTGTGGGATGCAGGGGAGTGTCATGGGTGTCCTATACCAAACAGCAATGGGTATTGCTCTTGGTGCCCAACAGTGGACAATGGTGGTGAGGGACCATAGGGAAGGTACATGCAGGCATGTTATGGTACACTATTTGAGCAAAAGTATGTAGACTCCTCTCTAAAATATTGTGTTCAGGTGTTTCCAGTGAAGGGTGTTGCTAATGGTACAGCATACAAAGACATTTTGGAGAATTGTGCTCATCTAAACTTGTGGCAACAGTTTGGTGAAGCTCACACCATGATTTGATAAGTTTGGGTTAGAAGAAAGCCGTGCACCCAGCACGACCGGAGTATACATGTCCATGTAGGACAGCCTCAGACAGCTATCCTCCACAGACCACACCCTGACAGGTTTAACCCTCTATGACCAAGCCCTGGTGGGCTTGGCGAAACACATCAGGGGTCGTGGTCTGTGGAGGAGAGCTGTCTGAGGCTGTCCTACTTCAGTTGGGCCGGGTGTGTGGCTTTCTTCTAAACTGGGATCTGTCACTGGTGGATGAGTGAGTTCATATGCTGGCACCCCCCCATTTCTGAGGACCAGAGGGATTAGTTCTCACCTGGCTTTGAAAGGCGCTCTCAGTTCTATCTGAGGTCACATTGATAAGTTTGGGGTTTAGAAACTTGTGTGGCCTCCACAGAGCCCTGACCTCGAACCTACCCTAAACACTTTTGGGATGAAGTTCAATGCAGACTGCCAGCCAGGTCTTCCCCTCCAACATCAGTACTTGACCTCACACATGGTCTTTTGGCTGAATGTGCACAAATTTCCACAGACACCCTCCGAAATCTTGTGGAAAGCCTTCCCAGAAGAGTGGAGGCCATCAGAACAGGGGGGTAGAGCTGGCCTTTCTATACTGAACCCCATAATTTCAGCTGGGAGACTGGGGGCAGAAATGGGACTCTTTAAATATATTTGGGCGCATGCACAGTAATTCCATGGGCTGTGGCTCCCAGTGTTTAAATAAAAGTGCCTTGGGCCCCACCAGCTTGGCCCTGTCAGGTAGGCTTTATGGGGGTATTTGGGGGGCTTTTAGGCAGGCTCTATGGGGCCCCTATGGTTTCTAATGGCTGCACTGGAGGCTGTTAAATGGTTGAAGCTCTCAGTGACCAAAATCCTGGCACATAAAAAGAAAACACTTGTCTTAGCGTCCCCTGCCCAAGCCCAACCCCTGTCACATGACTTGGATAAAGGTTCTAAAGGATGCCCACCACTGATGACAGCTTCTGTACAGAGTGTGCCAAAAACTCTGTTAATGGTATGACTGCTCAATGTCAGCTTCTGGTTGGTCCACAGCAACAGCCAATCAGAAGCAAGGTTTGAGTGATCCCACCCCCACAGGGAGGTGGGAGAGATGACTGCAAGAGGATTAATAATTGGCCATTGGCCTTTAGACTTTAGGGGGGCCAGAGTGTGGCCAGCAGGAGTTGAAAATGCCCCAGTGTCAGTGGGATTAAACAATGCCTCAGGCTTAGTGGTCAGAGGGAGTAAGAACATGACATGGCGTCTATGGTCAATAGGAGAAGGAATAGTGCCCTGACATTGGTGCCAGTGGGAGGAATAGTGCCCCATTGTTGGCATCAGTGGAAGGAACTGTGCCCCATTATTGATGTCAGTGGGAGGAATAGTGCCCCCTCATTGGTATTAGTGAGAGAAAGAGTGCCCCATCATTGGTTTCAGTGGGAGAAATAATGTCCCATCATTGGTGTCAGTGGGAGGAAAGGTGTCCCATCATAGGTATTATTGTGAGGAATAGTGTCCCATCATTTGTATCAGTGGAAGGAATAGTGCCCCATCATTGGTATCAGCGGGAAGAATAGTGCCCCATCATTGGTATCAGTGGGAGGAATAGTGGCCATCATTGGTATCAGTGGGAGGAATAGTGGCCATCATTGGTATCAGTGGGTGGAATAGTGCCCCATCATTGGTATCAGTGGGAGGAATAGTGCCCATCATTGGTATTGGTGGGAGGAATAGTGCCCCATCATTGGTATTGGTGGGAGGAATAGTGCCCCATCTTTGGTGTCAGTGGGAGGAATAATGCCCCATCATTGATATCAGTGGGAGGAATAGTGCCCCATCATTGGTGTCAGTGGGAGGAATAGTGCCCCATCATTGGTGTCAGTGGGAGGAATAGTGCCCCATCATTGGTGTCAGTGGGAGGAATAGTGCAACATCATTGGTGTCAGTGGGAGGAATAGTGCAAGATCATTGGTGTCAGTGGGAGGAATAGTGTCCCATCATTAGCTTTATTGGGAGAAATAGTGTCCCATCATTGGTATTATTGGGAAGGATGGTGCCTCATTATTGATGTCAATAAAAGAAATAGTGTCCCGAGGGTCAGATAAAGGCAAGAAAAGGACCGCATTTGGCCTGCAGCCACAGTTTGGAGACCACTGGTATAGAGTTCCCTCATCCATGGACCTCGCAGGATGTAAGTGAATAAGTGAATGAAATCACCCGTCTCAATCAAAACTGAACTCTATTAATTTTGAGGGTTGACCCTGTAACAGAATAATACAAATCTGTGGCACTTTAACAGATATTTTTGAATATTCAGTGCATTTTATTTTTAATATATCCCTGATCATTTCAGGCTTGGATGCCCTGGACTAGCTGTAACTGGCACATCGACTATATATAGCTAACGCCCATTTAACAATAATTATATGGAATATCCACAGCGGGTATTACCAATCCCATAGCAATCAGCGTTTAACCTAAATATTGTAGTCACCTTTGAAATCTATTCCTGTAAAAATATTCAATCCCTCAAAGACTAACTGATAATAGGAATCAAAAGAAAGTCAAGTTTAAAGCCCTAAAACCCTTTTATTTTTAGACAAGGGAAAGGTAGGTATTAAATGCTACAGAAAGGCTATGCTGGTCCTGTTGGGGGAGGGGGGGCTTTAACTTCATCTTATGTCTGATATCTATTTCGTGACATAGACAGCAAAAAAATGTTGACCCGAAGCTCCAATCATTGCCTGCTCTAAAACTGGAGTTGTACTAAAAATTATAGATTTAATAATAATAATAATAATGAATAATAATATTATTATTAATAATAATAAATATGGCGATAAAACTGAATAATTATAATGATAATGATAATAATAATAATAACAATAATAATAATAAATTATTATTATTATTATTATTATTATTTTTATATAATTAATATGAAGATGAAACTGGGTTGATGTCAATATTTTAGTGAACTCACTTTTTTTTCAATAAAATCTATCTTTTTCAGGGAAAAATAAAAATGTATGATGATAAAATAATAGTATGCAGCAATATTAATAATATAATAAAATATCATATATATAATTAGTAGTAATAATAATAATAATAATACATTGTTATTATTTTAGACAAGGGAAAGGTAGGTTTTAACTGCTACAGAAAGGTTTTTTTTTTTTATTACTGTCTGTGGCCCTGTTGGGGGGGGGCTTTTACTTCATATTCTGTCTGACATCCATTTCGTGACATAGACAGCAATAAAATGTTGACCCGAAGCTCCAATCATTGCCTACTCTAAAACTGAAGTTGCACTAAAAAATATAGATTTATTATTAATAATAATAATAATAATAATAATAACAATAATAAGTGATATTATTATTATTATTAATAATAATAAATATGATGATAAAACTGAATAATGATAATAATAATAATAATAATAATAATAATAATAATAATAATAATAATAATAATACTATTATTATTATTATTATCATATAATAAATTTGATGATAAAACTGGGTTGATGTCAATGTTTTAGTGAACTCACTTTTTTTTCCATAAAATGTATCTTTTTCAGACAAAAAAACATGTATGATTCTAAAATAATAATGTGCAGCAATATTAATAATATAATAAAATATAATTAATATAATTAATATTAATAATATTGATACATTTTTATTATTTTAGACAAGGCAAATGTAGGGTTTAACTGCTACAGAAAGGCTGTTTTTTTTTTATTACTGTCTGTGGCCCTGTTAGGGGAGGGGGGCTTTTACTTCATATTCTGTCTGACATGCATTTCGTGACATAGACAGCAATTAAATGTTGACCCGAAGCTCCAATCATTCCCTACTCTAAAACTAAAGAAAAAAAAAGTTTTTGCTGTACTTTTTTGTACTAAAAATTATAGATTTTGTTCAGTTTTTTTTAGGTAAACACTTAGCTTGAAGGTTTTTTTTTTTTTTTTTTTTTTTTAGAATTGTCCTCCAGGCCAGTTGTTTCTCAACCTCAATCCTCAAGTACCCCCAACAGGCCATGTTTTGGGAATTTCTCTTAGGTAAAATAGCTGTCCAAAAATACCAAACTCTTCTGGGGAGGTTGTCCACAAGGTTTAGGAGTGTGTCTATGGGAATGTTTGACCATTCTTCCAGAAGCGCATTTGTGAGGTCAGGCACTGATGAAGGATGAGAAGGCCTGGCTCGCAGTCTCCGCTCTAATTCATCCCAAAAGTGTTCTATCGGGTTGAGGTCAGGATTCTATGCAGGCCAGTCAGGTTCCTTCACCCCAAACTCGCTCATCCATGTCTTTATGGAACTGTTCCCACAAAGTTGGGAGCATGAAATTGTCCAAAATGTCTTGGTATGCTGACACCTTGAGAGTTCCCTTCACTGGAACTAAGGGGCCAAGCCCAACCCCTGAAGAACAACCCCACACCATAATACCCCCTCCAGAAAATGATTTGGACCAGTGCACAAAGCAAGGTCAGAACTGGTTTTAAAAAACATAGCCTTTCATTGCATTTTTTGTCAGTATCACAATAGAGACCCTAGGGGTCTGAAGTTTACAGCTATTTCAAAATTACACCCCTATTGGAGGGGTAGTAACAAAATACGTGAAATTTCCAAAAGGGAAATGTTTTGGTTCTATGAGCTGAAGACTTATTTCCCATTTGGCCACAATATTGAATGGGATATCAATTTTTTTTTTAGATAACAGTTGAATCTTTTTAGCTCATAACTCCTTTTTTCCCACTTTCTTTTTAGCTTGCTATCTCTGCCAGTTTAATTATTTCATTTATTTTGCTTTTTAACTGATCGATCATTATAGAATTTTAGAGATGTGTATGTATAGGGGATACTGTATACTAATATATATATATATATATATATATATATATATATATACATACACACACACATGAATCATATCAGTCCCCATAAGCTATATTATATATATATATATATATATATATATATATATATATAATTAAATGGTATACAGTATCCCCTATACATAGACACCTCTAAAATTCGATCATGATCGATCAGTTAAAAAGCAAAATAAATGAAATAATTAAACTGGCAGAGATAGCAAGCTAAAAAGAAAGGGGGGGAAAAGGGAGGTATGAGGTAAAAAAGATTCAACTGTTATCTAAAAAACAATTGATATCCCATTCAATATTGTGGCCAAATGGGAAATAAGTCTTCAGCTCATACAACCAAAACTTTTCCCTTTTAGAAACTTCACGTATTTTGTTACTACCCCTCCAATGGAGATGTAATCTTGAAATTGCTGTAAACTTCAGACCCCTAGGGTCTCTATTGTGATACTGACAAAAATGCAATAAAAGGCTATGTTTTTTTAAAAGCACTGGTCCAAATCATTTGGTGGAGGGAGGATTATGGTGTGGAGTTGTTTTTCATCAGTTGGGCTTGGCCCCTTAGTTCCAGTGAAGGGAACTCTTAAGGCGTGAGCATACCAAGACATTATGGACAATTTCATGCTTCCAACTATTAATTTATACACTAATTTTAATTCCTTTTAGGGATTTGCATTAATATATTGGAGGTTTTTATTCCTCTTTTTAGTTTTTGTTTTAAATCATTTTTATACGCAGCTGTGTGTTAACATGATTTTGCTCCTTTCTATTCCCTTGGTCTACTAAAAAAAATGGCGCTGGATCGGGGTGTTTTACTTGGTCTATTGGAAAATGGCGCCGGGATAGGATGCGACGTATTGTCCACAGTAAAACGGTGAATTTAGCGGAAGTGACGCATTTAATTTTCTCCGACATAGGCTACATATAGGGCCCCCACTGTGAGACACCAGAGGCCCTCTGAAGATGAGCATTGGCTGGAAACGTATTTAATTGTGTGACGTCACGCCGCCACAATCGTGGACCGTGGTGGTGTTCAACATGTGAGTCACCCAATTTTATCTTGGTCTTTTGAGCAGTCTATGCCATATACAGTGGCTGCTTTGTTTGTCAATTTTTTGACAAATAAATGGTTTATATACTACACTATGATAACCTGTCTCTCTATGCATTGGGTTAATGCCGGATGTCCCCTTAACTATCTACCGTGAGACTAGAGAGAGAGGATATTGGAGTCACTATGAACATCCATCCCATTGGTTGACTGGGTTTGCTAGGCTATGTAGTGCTTGCTAACACGCTCTGTCTGGTGAATTTGAATTGCATGTGGTGATGGCGGAGTGACACATTCATTGTACTGTTATTATCATGGGTGATTCACCAGACTATCCCTTCTTGATGAATCCACTCATTCTACATACTCAAGGCCGACCCTACCATGGGACCCAGTAGGTCTATTGGACCCAGGCAGCACTTTGAGAGGTGCAGCAAATTGAACCACAGCTACCTTTCCTTCTCTTCTATTTACCCAGCAAATTGACAACCAAGATTTTTTCTATAGCAGTTTTGTGTGTCATGATGACAACTGCCACCCGGGCCGCTCCGCCTGCCCCTATACTACCCTAGCCCACCCCTATACTGCCTTAGGCTGTCATATACTACCCTTGCCTGTCCATATACTACCCTAGCCTGTCTATATACTACCCTAGCCTACCCCTATACTACCCTAGCCTGCCCCTATACCACCCTAGCCTGCCCCTATACCACCCTAGCCTATCTATATACTACCCTAGCCTGCCCCTATACCACCCTAGCCTGTCTATATACTACCCTAGCCTGTCTATATACTACCCTAGCCTGTCCATATACCACCCTAGCCTGTCTAGATACTGCCCTAGCCTGCCGCTATACTAACCTAGCCTGCCCCTATACTACCCTAGCCTGTCCATATACTACCCTAGCCTGTCCATATACTACCCTAGCCTGTCCTTATACTACCCTAGCCTGTCCATATACTACCCTAGCCTGTCCATATACTACCCTAGCCGGTCTAGATACTGCCCTAGCCTGTCCATATACTACCCTAACCTGCCCATATACTACTAGATATTTGCACACTGAAATATTTCGTTTCACAATTTCGTTTTCGTCCGAAAAATAAATTTATTTTGGTTGCTCCCGAAATTCGTTTTTATTTATTTCGTTGCGTTAAAAAATGCATTTGTTTGAAAATCCAAAACAATTAAGGATGAATCTGTCATTGAAGGCTTATGGTGTCTGTCGAATGTTCTAAGAAGATTCGACGGAGCAGCTAAACTGTACGACGCCGCAATCGTACATTTCCGGTCGAATGTTCCGCCTACAAGCTATAGTAGAATTCTAACGTTATATGACACTAGTAATAATTATATTTATTAATTATTATTACTAGTCAAACAACATCAGAATTCTTCTATAGCCTATGAGCGGAGCATTTGACCATAAATGTCCACTCGCGGCGACTGCTTCGTCGAATCTTCATGTCGAATCTTTTCTTTATATACCGAATCTTTTCTCTCTATGTTGAATAATCTTGGACTAATACTTCTAAGGTTAGGCACATTCGACCACAGGTTCGATGGACACAGATCACTATTGTCAGCGTCATGCTGAATCTGCTATCTATATCGCATTTGTTTATGTCGGATCTTTCGGTTTTCGGATTCTGCACGTTCGTTATCGTTTGTTAGAACGATAACGAAAATACCCGAAATTTGGACGAAAATGCATTCGGACGAAAACGAATGCACATGTCTATATACTACCCTAGCCTGTCCATATACTACCCTAGCCTGTCCATATACTAACATAGCCTGTCCATATACTAACATAGCCTGTCCATATACTACCCTAGCCTGTCCATATACTAACATAGCCTGTCCATATACTACCCTAGCCTGCCCTATACTACCCTATCCTGTTTATATACTGCCCTAGCTTGTCTATAGACTACCCTGGCCTGTCCATATGCTAACCTAGCCTGCCCCTATGCTACCCTAGCCTGTGTATATACTACCCTAGCCTGCCCCTATACTACCCTAGCCTGTCCATATACTACCCTAGCCTGTCCATATACTACCCTAGCCTGTCCATATACCACCCTAGCCTGTCCATATACTACCCTAGCCTGTCCATATACTGCCCTAGCCTCCCCCTATACTACCCTAGCCTGTCTATATACTACCCTAGCCTGTCCATATACTACATTAGCCTGTCCATATACTGGCCTAGCCTGTCTATATACTACCCTAGCCTGTCTAGATATTGCCCTAGCCTGCCCCTATCCTGCCCTAGCATGTAAATCTGACTTCCTGACCAATTCAATTTTAGTTTTAATTATCATGACATAAAATAATGGCTGTGGGGGCCTTTTGGTGGCCATTTGGGATTTTTTTTTTTGGGGGGGGGCAGCATTTCAGGCAGCACAATGTCTTAGGCCAGCTCTGTACATACTGCACCATGATGTACCTTTTTATTTTTGGTTGCATATAACAATTAAATGAGGGG
Organism: Lithobates clamitans; assembly: GCA_037952925.1. Taxonomy (NCBI): domain Eukaryota; kingdom Metazoa; phylum Chordata; class Amphibia; order Anura; family Ranidae; genus Lithobates; species Lithobates clamitans. The sequence goes on from JBBGZY010001781.1 coordinate 10,777, forward strand.
GTGACGACATCAGCAGACGATCAGTCCACATTTAATATTGCACAATGCGCATGCGCTGTTCTCTTGATTGAGACAGCATTGGGATCTGGTGGGTGGTCATTTCACCCATTTTTGGTCACTGAAGAATATATTGCACTCACATGCTCTTATATGGACTTTTGTTTACAAGTTTGTGCTTTTTTTTTTGTTTGTGGTTTTTTTTTTTGGAAGAGCTTTATCTCTTCCTTCTGTCTTTTTATTGATCACTAGTGGTGCATTTTTTTTTTTTGTTAGCGGCTATGTCGGTGTTTTAGTGCTGATCTTTTATATTGTTTTTTTTTTCTACAACTCAATATTGAACCCTACAGACTAAAACTGGGATGTTATTAAAGTTCATGTGCGTGTAAAGGCAAGTGTCCTAATACTTTTGGTAATATAGTGAATGTATTGCAGTCAGAAAGTGGATAAGGGAATAAGCCTGCTCCGCATCTACATACAGGAGCACAAACTCTACATAGAAACAATGTTTCAAAAAAAAAAAAGAAACAATGATTAATGCAGCAAGAGTGGCATTTTTTTTTTATTTTTGCAAATGCTGGGCAACTATAAAAAAAATACCATTAAATAAACTAAACTTAGATTTTAAATTGATCTGATTAATTATATGAAGCTGATCCTTTTTATATGTGTTAACAATTTAAAAAAAATAAAAATAATAAATGAATATACAGTATTACTTAATGTTACCTTAATTTCTGTATGTTTGATGTTATCCCAGACAGCCGATATATACCGTCCACAACGCCGTATGTCTCAATAAACTCCGCACAGCTCTTCAACACAAGAGGAACTAGAGAAGTCAAAGCAAGAACAGTTAGTACAAGGTACATACAAAAGGGAAGTACTATATAAGTAAAATAAAAAAAAAAATAATAAAAAAAAAAATATATATATATATATATATATATATATATATATATATATATATATATATATGATATTAAATAAAATAAATAATAAAAAAAATAATAAATAAAAAAAATAAATAAAATAAAATTAAATAAAATATTTGTGTCCAATAGTTTTTGGCAATCTTTATAAAATAGTGTTATAAGTTTATAAACATGTCTGTCGTTTTAACGGTTTACACAGAATCTTGATTTTACAATATGCATTTATTTTCAGGTGCACTTGTGGAACTCCCAAAAGCATGGTGGGTTTAAAAAAAAAAAAAGAAAAAGAAAAAAAAAGCCCAGAACTACCGGCTGACTTTTAATACACCAGCATTGCTGAATCTGTTAGCAGATGGAGGGCTGGGGGAGTGTTTCCTTAAATGCTTCCTCATTCAGATGTTAAACATCTTCACAGACCCCACCACATCTAGCTCCTTAAATTGGTTGTAAGTGATATGTAATGATAATAATAAATTAAATAAATGTAAAAAAAATATTATAATAATAATAAAGTATTACTATTCGTATTAATAAACATGATGATAAAATAACAATATTAAAAAATTTCCCAACATGTCAGTTCTATTGTTGAAAAAAATAAACACTGCATCCCCAAGTATCTTTTGGATGTACTGTAAAGTGCTGTGCAAACTGTTGGTGCTATATAACTCCTGTATTATAATAATAATAATAATAATAATAATAATAATAATAATAATAATAATAATAATAATAATAAAAACAATAACACTAATAATAATAATTAATAAATAAATAATAATAATAATAATAATAATAATAACAATAATAATAATAATAATAATAATAATAATAATAATAATAATAATAATAATAATAATAATAATAAAAACAATAATAATAATAATAATTAATAAATAAATAAAAATAATAATAATAATATGCAAGTACCAGGAATGAAACCAGTACAGTTGATCTAATAATGTTACTGCCATATCCTATGTGACAGGCTGTCTGTAACTTGGCCTCAATCTAAGGGTAGCCAATTATTTTTCTAGTACAGGTTAGAAAATAGAATCATACTGTTCGCTATTAATTAAAAAAAAAAAATGTCCAGGTTTAATGCAATCTCTTACAGTAATATTGCTGTTATTTTGATAAAACCACCCTGATGGGAAAATGTGTGCTGTGTTTATACCGGCAAGATATAGAATATCAAACAATTTTGCAGCAAGTGCAATGCTTTCTATTAGGCTGTCACCCCGCTAAGCCATAATTCCACCCGACACAAATACATCATTGGCTGGCTCAACGCTAACTACCACATTGAATCAATCTGTTACAATGACAGTGTATTTACCATGTACGTCAGCAGCTACTTATGTTATCAACTTTCATTACCCCTTGTCCAAAACACCTGGGGCACCCCGCCACCGCAATCCTCCAAAAAAAAAAAAAAAAATCCAGTTATTCCTACCGGTCCCTGTACGCTGCTACTTCTACTGCCAGATACAGTCCGGGATGAAGAGAGCCCAGCCGGGGATTATGGGAAGGGAGGCAAAATCAGCCAGGATAATTCTGCAGCTTTACCCTCCTGGGGGATCATGAAATAAAAATGCACTTTGCTTGGGAAAAAAAAAAAAAAAGAGAGAAGCCACTCCAAAGAATCATACATGAAAAGAATACAGATTCATCTTTCTCCATTCAGTAAATAATGATTCAGGACTAAGCATGTCCTCTCTCTCAAACTCACTGCTAAAGTGGGAAGGTTAGCCTGCCTTATCACCTGAATGGTGTTAGGTTTGGTATAAGAAAATAAACATTGCCATCATCCGTTAAATCCATTTTGTAATAAAACTCTTCAAAAGTGTCTAAAAAAATTGAGGAGTATTTTTGAGATCATGTACTGATGTTGGATAAGACGACCTGAGTTGCAATCAACATTCCAATTAATCCCAAAGGAGTTCACAAGGATTAAAGTCATGGTTTTGAGCAATGCCACTCAAGTTCCTCCACACCAAACCTATCAAATCATGCCTTTATGGATGGTGTTCAGTAGGGTTGAGGTCAAGTCTCTATGGAGGCCACTCAAGTTCCTCCACACCAAACTCATCAAGCCATGTCTTTATAGATGGTGTTCAGTAGGGTTGAGGTCAAGTCTACGGAGGCCACTCAGGTTCCGCCACACCAAACCCATCAAACCATGTCTTCATGGATGGTGTTTAGTAGGGTTTAGGGTCAAGTCTCTATGGAGGCCACTCAAGTTCCTCCACACCAAACCATGTCTTTATGAAAGGCATTCAGTAGGGTTGAGGTAAAGTTTCAATGGAGGCCACTCATGTTCCTCTACACCAAACTCATCAAACCATGTCTTTATAGATGGTGTTCAGTAGGGTTGAGGTCAAGTCTCTATGGAGGCTACTCAAGTTCCTCCACACCAAACCCATCAAACCTTGTCTTTATGAAAGGCATTCAGTAGGGTTGAGGTCAAGTTTCTATGTAGGCCACTCAAGTTCCTCTACACCAAACTCAGACCATGTCTTTATAGATGGCATTCAGTAGGGTTGAGGTCAAGTCTCTATGGAGGCCACTCAAGTTCCTCCACACCAAACCCATCAAACCTTGTCTTTATGAAAAGCATTCAGTAGGGTTGAGGTCAAGTTTCTATGGAGGCCACTCAAGTTCCTCTACACCAAACTCAGACCATGTCTTTATAGATGGCATTCAGTAGGGTTGAGGTCAAGTCTCTATGGAGGCCACTCAAGTTCCTCCACACCAAACTCATCAAACCATGTCTTTATGGATGGTGTTCAGTAGGGTTGAGGTCAAGTCTCTACAGAGGTGGCTCAAGTTCCTCCACACCAAACCCATCAAACCATATCATGCTGGGACAGAAAAGAACCTTTACCAAACTGTTACCACAAGGTTGGAAGGGCACAATTGTCTAAAATGTCTTTGTATGCTGTAGCATTAACAGTATCCTTCAATGGAAACACCTGCATTCAATCATTGGTAGGGGTGTCCATAGATAGGAGTAATTCTCTACACTAACAAATAAGGATACAGAATTTTTTTTTTCAAATACAGAAAGTGACAGTTATTTTTAGATGAATCCAACGAGATTTGAAAATAACAGTCATGGCCAACATACACACCTCTGGATTTTGATCTGTAGCTCACCTCCAGCTGTGCCCGTTCGCTCCATATTAGCTCCACATGCTCCTATTAGTATGCTATCTAGCAAGTAAGATATTGGAAATCTGCCAGGAAGAGTAAGGACTGGCTAGAGAGGGATCACTTTGACGCAGTTGGCCAGAATGGATATATATTGCAAAATATGCAAAGTAAGAATTTCCTTTTTTTTAAGCAAAGGTTTACTATGAATATGTGATTGTAATATGTGGTTACACCTCTTTAGTATCCAATGTGTTGTATGTATGGAAGCCACCTAGGACCTTTTTCTTAGAGATTTTTGTTTTTACTAAATAGGAGATTTTGCGTTATTTATATTTTACACAAGTAGAAGCCTCCTAGTACAGTTTTTGCAAGCACCTGTTATACGATCCTCGCATCATCTCTTTGGCATTGTCTCTGTGCTGTTATGTATTTTTTCTTTTCTGAAGAGTAATAGTCCATTCACAGAGCATCAGCTGAACTGAGGAATCTTCTGTCTTTTTGGCCAAAAACACATTTCATTTTATTGTGCACTGTGTTGGCGGGACTGCAGCCTCCATCACCTATGCTGCGTCCAGCGCTGTACAACATTTGTTCTATCCTGGGACCCCTCTGTTGGGAAGGTGGCCCAGAACCACAGACACACTGGATGTATTTCTGTACATAGGAGACCTTACGGGAGATGTCAGCTGGTCCTGTTCCCTTTGTCTGATGCAGAAAACAACCGGGGCACATCTGTATCATCTGATATCCTAAAGATTGTAAACAGCAGCTGCGGCAACCTCGAAAAAAAAAATCTGAGGTGTCACATCAGCTGGCTAAACTGACTTCCCCCTGTGACCGGCTGTTATCTAAAGAACCGACAAATTAGGCTTTTTGTAACTCAGAATGAGCTAAAGTAAGAATTTTTTTGATTTACCCGTGATGGAAATTGGAGAAAGTCTAGAGGTTTTGGTGACGTTCACTGGAGTCAATGGAGGAGAAATCCAGAGTGTATGTAGACCCTAACAATGAACGTCACTTATATTTTCCTTTATTGTCTCTTACGTATACCAGGGGTCCTCTAAGTTTCTAAACAAAGGGCAAGCTTGTTGTTGTCCCTCAACCTTTGGGGGGGGGGGGGGCAGGAGCCGGACTGTGGCCACTGAGAGTAGAAAATGCCTCAAACTAAGAGTGGACATTGTCTCAGACTTGGTGGTCGGTGGTGGAAGTAAGTGAATTACATAGCTCCTGTGGTCAGTAGAAGGAGGAATTGTACCCCAATATTGGTATTATTTCAAGGAATAGTGCCCATCTTTGGTGGCAGTGAGAGAAATGGTGCCAAAAATGTTATATTATTGGGAGGAATTATGCTCTACTATTGATGCCAATGGAGGGAATAATGCCCAATTGTTGGTGTCAGTGGAAGGAATAATGCCCCACATGTTGGTGTCAGTGGAAGGAATAGTGCCACATTGTTGGTGTCAGTGGAAGGACTAGTGCCCTATCGTTGGTGTCAGCGGAAGGTATAGTGCACCTTCATTGGTGCCAGTGGGAAGAAAAGTGGTCCATCCTTAGTATTAGTGGAAGGAATAGTATGCCATCTTTGGTAGTAGTGGAAAGAATAGTGCCCCATCATTGGTGTTAGTGGGAGGAATAGTGTCCCATCATTGGTGTTAGTGGGAGGAATAGTACCCTATCATTGGTGTCAGTGAAAGGAATAGTGCCCCATCATTGGTTTTAGTGGAAAGAATAGTGCCCCATCATTGGTGTCAGTGGGAGGAATAGTGTTCCATCATTAGTGTCAGTGGCAGGAATAGTGCCTCATCATTGGTGTCACTGGGAGGAATAGTACCCCATTATTGGTGTCAGTGGAGGGAATAGTGCCCCATCATTGGTGTCAGTGGAAAAAATAGTGCCTCATCATTTCTGTCAGGGGGAGTTATAGTGCTTCATATCAGTGGGAAAAACGGTGCCCCAAGGGCCAGATAAAGGCAAGCAGCAGGCCACAGTTTGGAGACCACAGACGTATATCACTGAAAGCGTATTGTTATATTGGTTTGATAAGGGCAAAGCAATGCCTGTTGACCCTACCAGAAATTCAGATCTCTCATGTGTCCTCTGCCCACTTCCTGTGTTATCTCAAAGAGCCCTCCTAGTTCTCAACTTGAACTACAGATGGATTGATCAGCCTTTATGTTGTAAAGACAATGGGCAGGGCTGACACCACCCAGTACACCAAAAAATGCTGTTTGCTGTCAAGACATAGCTATGGCAGATCAATTCTTCTGTGGTTGCAGGATCTTCAATTGGGCAAACAGTGCTGGGACAAGGTCATCTAAAGCCCAGGGTGAACATACCAAACTGTGCCCCCCCCACAAGATGTATGAGCATTATGTGTCAGCAACCCCCCCCCCCCCCAAAAAAAATGTATTAATGTGCATGCTTACCCTAAGCATAAATTCCCCCTCTGCCCAGTAAATATCTGCCCCCCCCCGCTGAAATCCCCCCTCCCAGCACAAATCTTTGTCCCCCCATCCCCCAAATCCTCCCAGCACAAATGCCCACCCGACCCCCCCCAAAAAAATTACCCCTCCTAGCAAAAATTCTCTACCCCTCAATTTTACCCTCCTAGCTGGCAGGAGTGCCCCCGCCCCAATCAACTTTACTAGCACAAATCCCCCCCCCCCCCCCGCCTAGCACAATTCCTCTCCTCCCCTCTACCATATCACCTTTTCTAACATAGACACCCCAAATACCCCTCCAAGCACAAAGCCTATTCCCCTTACCCCCCCTCCAACACAAATCCCCCTAAATCACCACTCCTAGCACCCCCCACCCCCAAAATTTTTCCTAATAGAACAATTCTTACCACCTGCTGCCTCCTAACACAAATCCCCCTCCCCTCCAATCTTTCTTCCACCTCACATGAAATCACAGTGCCCCAGGGCAGCCGCCCCTCCTGCCCACCCCTTGTCCCAGTCCTAGGGACAAGTCACGAGGAAAAGGGTCATGTATTGCAGGATGTAAACCTTGACATAAGCTCTAAAGCTAACCTCTTAGTTTGCTCAGTATGAACACAGTGCGGGGTCACTTTAAGGTGGACTGACCTTGTAAAAGCGAGAAGGTCTGCTAGGAAATTCAGGCCTGGTTACATTTTAATTGCTTCTTTATGAGGCCCATTGAATCCCCCTTGTGATTTCCCAATGGAAAGCAGATGGACCGTGTGAAGCAACGTTACATTGTAAAAACAGACCCGAGACCAAGTGATGGAAAAAAAACACCGGATGATATCGCTGACCACAGCTGGTGGGTGGTACAATACTCACATGGTTCTCAGTCATTCCAGGCTTGTGATCAGAACAAGATGAACCGACTGTAGAGAAGACTTCAGGCCGGGTTTACACTAGTATGACAAACGCTCCGGCATTGGGGGCTCATGGCGTGTGAAAATTAATGTTTCCCTATGGGACCCGTCTTAACTGGCCCGACACAAGTCGGTCCGACTTTGAAAATGCTCCCTGCACTACTTTGGTCTGACTTTGATCCTACTTCAGCCCATTGAATATCACTGAAGTCATGTCAAAGTCGGATCGTCGTCTTAACTGATCCCACGTTGGTATGCAACTTGTGCTCTGCAGATCTTGAAGGGGGAACTCCAAGCCAAATTTAAAAAAACAAAAAACAAAACAAAAAAAACGGTATGGGTTCCCCCTCTAGGAGCATACCAGGCCCTTCGGTCTGGTATGGATTTTAAGGGGAACCCCCACAACAAAAAAACGGTGTGGGGGGTCCCCCCCCAAAATCATACCAGACTCTTATCCGAGCACACAGCCCGGCAGGTCAGGAAAGGGGGTGGGGATGAGCAAGCGCCCCCCTCCTGAACTGTACCAGGCCACATGCCCTCAACATGGGGGGGGTGGGTGCTTTGGGGCTGCGCCCTCCATCCCAAAGCACCTTTTCCCCATGTTGAAGAGGACAAGGGCAAAAGAGCGAGAAGATAGCAGAGAAGACCCAGCAGAGGCAGAAGACAGCGGACAGAGGGAGAAGAACTGGAGAGGGCTAGAAGACATCAACGGAGAGCGGAGAAGACCCGGAGAGGGGAGCAGAACCGGCAGAGGCAGAAGACAGCAGACAGAGGGAGAAGAACTGGAGATGTTTAGAAGACATCAGCAGAGAAGACCCAGAGAGCGGAGAAGAACCGGCAGAGGCAGAAGACATCAGCGGAGGAGGCCGAAGAGCCTGAGAGGGGAGAAGTCGGAAGTGATGCCTTAATAAATTACTTTAAAAACCTGCGTAGTGCGTTTTATTTTTGACACTTTTTTTAGGTTAATAGGGGAACATTTTACCCAAAACTCATTCACATAGGGTGGGGGGCTGGGATCTGGGGGGCCCCCTTGTTAATGGGGGCTTCCAGATTCCGATAAGCTATCTGCCCGCAGACCCCGACAACCAACGGCCAGGGTTGTCGGGAAGAGGCCCTTGTACTCATCAACATGGGGACAAGGTGCTTTGGAAAGGGGGGGGGAATGCACCTTGCACCCACCCCCTATGTTAAGGGCATGTGACCTGGTACAGTTAAGGGGGGGGGCACTTTCTCATCCCCACCCTCTTTCCCGACCTGCCGGGCTGTGTGCTCGGATAAGGGTCTGGTATGGATTTTGGGGGGACCCCCACGCCGTTTTTTTCGGTGTGGGGTTCCCCTTAAAATCCATATCAGACTGAAGGGCCTGGTATGCTCTTAGAGAAGGAACCCATGACTTTTTTCTTAACATTTTGCGTGGAGTATCCCCTAAAGATTCATACCCGACACAGCGCCTGGTATTGTCGGGGATAAAAGTTGGATCCTTGTTCATTGAAGTCGGACACATGTCGGACTTCAAGTCGCAGGGCAAAGTCGGATTCAAAGTGGTACGACTGTCGTGTCGTACCAGTGTGAACCCGGCCTTAGAGTTTTGGTGGACCTAAACATGGCAATTGCCCCCGAATCCTACAACCCATCCATAGAGGCCCGATCATCATGTACTGTACTATGCATTGCAATATGTTGCATTTTTCATACTAACCAAAAGTGAACGGTCGGCCTTAAGGCAGCGCACCTCAACATACAAAAATGTGCACGTTAGTGACCTTAACTATCTGGGTTTTGGGCCTTTTTCTCCAAAAATTCCCTTGAGTCCCAGAGCTTATGTTTCGGGTATGTCTCAGTTCATGATATCTTTTTGGTTTTTTAGTCTATCCTAATGTATTATGTGGGTTGTTTTTTTTTTTTAAGGGCTTTAGTATGTTCGCAAATATGAATACATACTGTATTTGCTTCTTTGCTTTGCTTCTTTTAGATTTTATTTATTTTTCAAATCTTTTCTTTTCCATAACAACAAAAAAAAGAAAAAGAAAAAACAAAACAAAAACATACAACACAACAAAAAAGAAAACACAACCAAAATTTCCTTCCCTCCCCTTTCCTCCCTCTCTTCCTCAATTAAACCAATAAAATTAAAAACACATTTAGTTTGTTATCTAGTGTTCCAAAAACAAAACAAAAACAAAAAGCAGAAGTATACCAGGGCGACTGGTGCCAAAAAAAATAAAAGGCTGTATAAGGCAGGTCAGGCTGCTCTTCAGGTGCTACTTACCATTTCCCGAGGTTGGGAGGATTGGGTGAAGCCCAGCAGGGGGCTGTTAGCTTACGAGCCATAATGGCCACTACCTGGTCGTGTTCCAAAATGTTCGGAACACGACCAGGAACAAAATTTTCGGAAATTCGAAAATTTCGGAAATTGAAAAATTCGAAAATTTCAGAATTAACGGATTTGTCAAAATTCGTTAAAAAAATAATACGGAACAAAACGAACTGCACATGTCTAACCGGCTCTCTATGGAGCCGGTTCACATGTCTCCACTGCGGCTCCGGTGCGATTTGCTATACTGCGGCAGGTTGGCAGCGCTGAGGCTATTTGTGCAGGCGCAGTAGCGGGCGGGCACAATTTTATAGCACTGATCGATGTAATAAGGTCACTGGTCCCCAAAAAAGTGTCCCTTAGGGTCAGATTTGTCCGCCGCAATGTCGCATCCCCGCGAAAAATTTGCAGATCGCCGCCATTACTAGTAAAAACAATAAAAAATAAAAAATAAAAGTCCCTAAATCTATCCCATAGTTTGTAGACGCGATAACTTTTGTGCAAAACAATCAATATACGCCAATCAGCCTAAACTGATGAATACATTTTTCTTTTGGATATGTATTATAGCAGAAAGTAAAAAAAAAAGTTTTTTTTTTTTTTTTCAAAATTGTTGCTCTTAGTTTGTTTATAGCGCAAAAAAAAAAAAACAGCAGAGGTGATCAGATACCACTTAAAGAAAAGTTCTATTTGTGGGGAAAAAAAAGGACATAAATTTTGTTTGTGTACAGCGTCGCACGACCGCGCAATTGTCAGTTAAAGTAACACAGTGCCGTATCGCAAAAAATGGCCTGGTCATTAAGGGGGCAAATCTTTCCGGGGCTGAAGTTGTTAAACTAGGATTAGGTCGGGTTGACAATGTTTCCACTTAGAAGAGCATTTGATGCTTGTGCAGGTCATCCGACATTCTAGATGACATTTTGGGAGGGAATGTTTTTTTTTTTTTTGTGAGGAAAGACCAGATCCAGACCTCTCAAGCAGCTCTGCAGCAACAGATCACTTCTAATAGTGATCTATTGCTGGCAGAAATTGGGCAGCAATAGAACACTAAAGCAGTGATCTATTGCTGTAGGGAGAGGCTGGGCCGAGCTGAAACAGGTGAGTCACCGGTAACGGGGGTTCCCGGTGGCTTTTTGCATCCAGGGCCAATCACAGGCTGCAATTAGCTGTGGGCAACTGGAAGCCTCCCATTGGTTTCAATGAGCAGCTAATCGGCAGGAACCCCCACGGGGGGCAGGGGTGTCGCTTGTAATACCCGTCGGGCCCTTTCACAAGTGTGAATGTGGCCTAATGGAGAGTAGACATATACGGTTCGTTTCGTTTCGAATCGAAATTCGGACCAAAATTTGCGTTATGCGGAAATTTGGGTGTATCCGAATTTCCGAATTACAATAGTAATATTTAATTTAAACAAATCCGAAATAACTAAATGAGAAAATTCGAACGAAATTTGAATATAGCTTTCGAATCGAATTCGAATTTCAGAAGAGAATAAAATAGGATAGAAAATAAAGGAATAGAATATAATAGAGTAAAACAGAACAGAATACAAAATAAGAGAATAGAAAATAAAGGAATAGAATAGCAAATAACAGAATAGAATATAAAAGAATAGAATAGAATATAGAATAGAAAATAAAAGAATAGAATATAATAGAGTAAAACAGAACATGAAATAAGAGACTAGAACATAAAGGAATAGAATAGAAAATAGAATAGAAAATAAAAGAATAGAATAGCAAATAATAGAATAGAATATAATAGAGTAAAACAGAACAGAATAGAAAATAAGAGGATAGAAAATAAAGGAATAGAATAGAAAATAAAAGAATAGAAGAGAATAGGAAATAATAGAATAGAAAATAAAAGAATAGAATATAATAGAGTAAAACAGAACAGAATACAAAATACGAGAATAGAAAATAAAGGAATAGAAGATAGAAGAGAAAATAAAAGTATAGAATAAAACAGAACAAAATAGAATAGAATAAAATAGAAAAAAATATAACCATCTACTGAAATTCGAATTTCAAATAGAATACATTTTAATTCAAATAGAATAGAAAAGACTAGAATAGAAAAAAAAATGATAGAATAGAAAAAAACAATAGATTAGAATAAAATATAAAGAATATAACCTTCTTCCGAAATTCGAATTTCACATAGAATAAATTTGATTCGAATAGAATAGAAAAAAAACAATAGAATAGAATACAATAACTTAGAAAGAATATAACCATCTTCTTACATTCAAATTTAATTTAGAATAGAATACATTTTAATTTAAAGAGAATAGAAAAGAATAGAATAGAACAAAAAAGAAAATAGAATAGAATAAAATATGAAGAATATAACCTATTTCCGAAATACAAATTTTGATTAGAATAGAATAAAAAAAAAAAACCAATAGAATAGAATAAAATAAAATAGAAAGAATATAGCAATCTTCTGAAATTCTAATTTCGAATAGAATAAATTAGAATTTGAATAGAATAGAAAAGTAAATAATAGAATAGAACAGAATAGAATAGAATAGAAAAAAAAACAATAGAATAGAAAGAATACAAGAATATAACCATCTTCCAAAATTCTAATTTTGAACAGACTAAATTTGAATTCAAATAGAAAAGAATAGAATATAATAGAAAAGAATAGAATAGAAGATACAAGACTGTGAAAGAATAGAATAGAGTATAAAAAAAACAATAGAATAGAAAGAATATAATCATATTCCAAAATTTAAATTTCGATCAGAATCAATGAAATTCAAATCGATTTTTAATTTTCCGAATTTGGTCGAATTGAGTACAATTCAACCGAATTCGGAAAACTCAAATCGATTCGAACTCGAATAAAGGAATCAAATTCCGAAAACGAATTAAACCAATTTATGTAAATAACGAATCGAAACAAAACAATTTTTTTTCGTTCTGCACATGTATAATGGAGAGGTTTGTAGAGGCAGAAGAAGCCTGGGAGCTTAGTGCTGCATCCAGCCGATGGTTCCAACACTATTGCCAGGCGGCGATCCACACGAGCCGCAGAGATGGGGCGCTATTTTTAAAACGGCAATGGGAAAAAATAGCCACTGTCCCCATTATAAACCAACCCCCCAACCCCCCCCCCCCCCTGCCCCCCGGGCTCAAGTGATTAAAATCTGCACAACAACAGACCTCTGTCCCAAAGCAGTGCCTGGTTATTTCCGTGTAATCCACCGTCTCTGCCTGATTAACCAATCGGTGCCTCTGCCCCACACAAAATCCCACCTTTTGGCTGGAAATAGGAACCGGTACAACCAACCAGAAACTGGGGGGGCTTCTCGTTGGACTGCAGAATTATTTACTTTTACTTTTGTTTGAAGTTTCATGGCGAGAGCTGGTGCTCTAAATAGCATGTGATCATTCCAAACCAATCAGCTTGCAGTGCTTGCTAAGGGAGCATAAAGGACACGCTCAATGCCAATAAATGGCTTTGGCTTCTGTTGTGTATCAAATTTCCATCTACGAATGAATGAAATTCATAATCCGAGCCTACAGGGCATCCAGCCAACTTTGGGGTCCCTTGAATGAAGTCCACTTCAATGTCTTTCTTAGTCATATTATAAATAGGGCTGGTATGTTTGTAGTGTATGCGCTGGCCTTACGCCAGACATTAGCAGCTGCTGGAGGGGGGACCCTTCAGCTAATAAAATTTCACCTGGCCCAATCCCCAGCTGCTCACATGCTATCCATCAATTCTCCCGAATGGAATCCCGTCAGCTGGAGTTTCTGTGGAAGCCTTGAAGAGACGACTATCAGAGTCCCAAACCCCGTGTGGAGGAAACGTATTCCTTCCATAGACCTTCAGACCAATCCGAGACCCGACTTTATACAGAACCCGAGATCTCCGCCTTCCATCGTACCCGGGGGAGACGAGACCTGGAGCTCCGATCAATATGTGACTTCTAGAACTTCACAAAGACTGCCGATCTATAAATCGATCGACCCTGTATGTAGTCCAAGTACGCGATACCTGTCTGTGTCCTATCCCTGTAGAACTACAAGTCCCAGCACCCTATACCTGTCTGTGTCCTATCCCTGTAGAACTACAAGTCCCAGCACCATATACCTGTCTGTGTCCTATCCCTGTAGAACTACAAGTCCCAGGACCATATACCTGTCTGTGTCCTATCCCTGTAGAACTACAAGTCCCAGCACCATATACCTGTCTGTGTCCTATCCCTGTAGAACTACAAGTCCCAGCACCATATACCTGTCTGTGTTCTATCCCTGTAGAACTACAAGTCCCAGCACACTATACCTGTCTGTGTCCTATCCCTGTAGAACTATAAGTTCCAGCACCATATACCTGTCTGTGTCCTATCCCTGTAGAACTACAAGTCCCAGCACACTATACCTGTCTGTGTCCTATCCCTGTAGAACTACAAGTCCCAGCACCATATACCTGTTTGTGTCCTATCCCTATAGAACTACAAGTCCCAGCACCCTATACTTGTCTGTGTCCTATCCCTGTAGAACTACAAGTCCCAGCACCCTATACTTGTCTGTGTCCTATATCTGTAGAACTACAAGTCCCAGCACCCTATACTTGTCTGTGTCCTATATCTGTAGAACTACAAGTCCCAGCACACTATTTATTACCAGATCAAAGTACTCCTCCTAACAGTATCTTCAACTGCTTTTTCCCCAGAAGGACAGCACCATCTCTGCTCAGGCATCATCCAGGGTCACCCTCCCAAATCCCATGTGGAGGAAACGTATTCCTTCCATAGACCTTCAGACCATTCCGAGACCCGACTTTATACAGAACCCGAGATCTCCGCCTTCCATCGTACCCGGGGGAGACGAGACCTGGAGCTCCGATCAATATGTGACTTCTAGAACTTCACAAAGAATGCCGATCTATAAATCGATCGACCCTGTATGTAGTCCAAGTACGCGATACCTGTCTGAGACTTCGGTAAACCCGGAAAAAACACGGGAAGCGGATGACACTTCGGTAAACGTGGAAGACATGGCAAGCAGATGAGATTTCCGTACACCCGGAAGACACGGGAAGCGGATGAGACTTCGGTAAACCGGAAAGACACGGGAAGCGGATGAGACTTTGGTAAACCCGGAAGACACGGGAAGCGGAGGGGGGGGGGGCACCTCTCCCGCTGCCTAGAAAAGCGATCTCATGGCAAATGCGCCACTGAGACCACTTTTATATGAAAGCCGGCTGCTAGCTGTAAATAACGATACCATGGTTATAGCAGATAGTTAGCTGTTGCCATAACCCCGGTATTTAACGTCAAAGTGATGATGTATATTTAAAGTTAAGCAGTCAGCAAGTGGTTAAAAAAGAAAAAATGTATAGTTCACTTTAAATATAACCGGAGGTGTCATCAAATTCCTTTTATAAAAGCAGATATATTTTCATGTTTTTATTTGCACTGCTGTATTGTACATTTATTGTTCTAGACAATCCGCGGATTCTCAGAGATCCTTCCTGTAAAGCAGTGCATGTTTTCTCAGTGATTAATACCCCAATCACACAGCACGCCAGACGCTTCCTTATGATTCAACCCGGGGAGCAGCTGAGACACCTCAAACCTCTCCCGTCATCAATCCGCCTGCGGTGACTCGCTCATCCAAGGCCCAAAGCCTTCATGCATGACCCACATCAGCAACGTCTGGGACACTGGGGGTCAGGGAAACCGGGGTCACCGCCACTAGCGCCCAGACAGCTGCTCCATTCATATTCCTGAATTATACGCTGACAACGGGGAGCAGACAAGGAAATCAGACCGTTATTAGAATACAACAAAAAAACACAGTATGATGTCCTGGGTCGTGTATAATCAAGGAGGTAACAACATCCTGGGGTGCGTCTAGGGTCCTATTTGACCAGGGGCACCTTCAGGCAGACAAATTAAAAATGTGGAGGGGCTGGGTAGGATACCACAAGTCTAAAAAGCGCCAGCAGTTTGTGCATAACTTTACAAGATAAAGGGAGGCACATTATGACGACAAATTAATTAATAGATTGATTGACAAGTAGATACAGTATTTAGACAATGTTTATGTCTACCACATCTAAATGTATCATTTCCATATCTCAAAGGAGATGAGGGTTTCTCAGCAGAAGATCTGGGGCACTTAGCAATAGACCTGGGGCGGTGAGAAAAAATACCCAGGACACTCAAAAGAACACGTGGGGCACTCAATAGAAGACGTGGGGCACTCATCAGAAGACCTGGGGCACTCATCAGAAGACCTGGTGCACTCAATAGAAGACCTGGGGCACTCATAAGAAGACCTGGGGCACTCATAAGAAGACCTGGGGCACTCAATAGAAGACCTGGGGCACTCAGCGGCAGACAAAGAGCACTAAGCAGAAGACCTGGTCCACTCTGCAAAAGACCTGGAGCACTCAATTGAAGGTATAGAGTACTAAGCAGAAGACCTAGGGCACTCAGTAGAAGACCTAGGGCACTCCATTAAAGACGTAGAATACTAAGCAGAAGATCTGGGGCACTCAGCAATAGACCTACGGCAGTGAGAAAAAATACCTAGGACACTCATACAAGACCTGGAACACTCAATAGAAAACCTGGGGCACTCAGCAGAAGACCTGGGCACTCAGCAGGGGACATAGAGCACTAAGCAGAAGACCTGTGGCACTCATCAGAACAACCGTGTCACTCAACAGAAGACCTGGTCCACTCTGCAGAAGACCTGGAATGCTCAACAGAAGACCTGGAGCACTCAATTGAAGGTGTAGGGTACTAAGCAGAAGACCTGGAGCACTCAGTAGAAGACCTAGGTTACTCAATTGAAGACGTAGAATACTAAGCAGAAGCAGAAAACCTGGTCTACTCAGCAGAAGACCTGGGGCACTCAGCAGAAGACCTGGAGCACTCAGTAGAAGACCTAGGTCACTCAATTGAAGATGTAGAGCAGTAAGCAGAAGACCTGGGACACTCAGCAGAAGACTTGGTACACTCAGCAGACGACCAGCAGCAATCAATTGAAGATGTACAGCACTAAGCAGTAGACCTGGGGCACTTTGCAGAAGACCTGGAACACTCAACCAAAGACCTGGATAACTCTGCAGAAGACCAAGGGCACTTAGCAGTAGACCTGGGACACTCAGCTGAAGACTTGGAGCACTCAGTAGAAGACATGGAGCACGTAGAGGACACCTGGGACACTCTGTAGAACACCTGGGGCATTCAGCAGAAGACTTAGGGTACTCAGTAGAAGACCTAGAGCACCTAACACATAGACTGTATTTTACGGTGTATGCATGTCAACATTTGTGCTAAGGTTTACATGCAGAACAAAGCAAATGTACCCTGTATTGGGAGTACAAGAACCACCTGCGTCCCAGCAACAGCTGCCTACATCATAGCAACCAATAGACTGCATTATCACTGTACACTTGTACACATATGAACTTTCCATAAACGTTAAATTTATATGCAGCGTCTGAGCAGCCCCAATGCTTGCAGCGGAAATCTCCATTTTACATTGTAAAACTCAATACGTTGTGTACAGAGACCTAAAAGTGATTAATAAGGGCTTATTCCGACCTCTGTATTGCAGTAAAACATGCGATACACAACAATGCATGCAATACAGTGTAGTGCATTGAGGAACTTTTCACTGTGAATGGAACCGCAACACAGTACACCAAAGTAACTGCCCCAATGTAACTGCCTTAGAACATACTGTGCAGCTCAGTGTACATTCTAAAAAAGATTGCGGACAAGAGGGTATGTTTTCTTTATTGCAGAAGAGACACAGCAGTGCTTTTTTAGTTTAGTTCCACTATAAATACCTTTCATGTCTTTTCAGTGATCCGGATGTGATGAGCGACAGAAAACTCTGAAGCCATAAAAACCAAAAATAAAACGTCGCCAGTGATATTAATAAGGAGTTAACGAGGACATTAAACTCTTCCACGGTTCACTTAACGGGAAGTAAGTAATCACTTCTATCCTAAAGTCGTGGACATAAAAGCTTGTCTTTATTATCATTAGGACATTTGTCTATCTAATCTACAATGAGGTAAATCTAATCTTTACCTCAAAGAGGAAACCCAATTCAACTTTGAATTTTGTCTCAGGTGGAGTGTAGAGGTTAAAGTATAAAATAATATATCATGTAGGGAACCTCAGGCTCTTGCTTAAATCCCACCACCATCTGCTAATCCTCCATTCTGGTTGTCGGTGGACAGGTGCACTATTCCCAAAGCCCAACGACAGAAATGTTTGGTTCTGTGTTTTATAGTTTTCAAGAAAGTTGGTAGGAATTAAAACATTTTGTCAAATTTTTATTAGCTGTGTGTATCCTCATTGGGGAGATTTACCCTCCCTTCCTGTCCTCGGGATACCAGATCAAGAAAGATAGAGCCAAGTGAAATTGGGAGATTTTTAATTTCTTTGACATTTCAGCCAAAATTGTGAGATTGCAAAAAAATTTCCTAATTTTTTCAATATGCATTGGGGTTAATGAGTGTAACGGAGGTCTGAGATATTGGATTTTTCTTTTCTTTTATGAAATTGACAATCCCTAATCCAGATGCAGTGGGTAAGGAAGTCCACCTATCTGCATAATTTGGTTTGTGAGTTCCCGTGTCCCCACATGGGGTAGGACATGAGGCTGCACTCAGTAGGTAGCACATAAATGATTGTATTCTGTACCAGGAAAGAGCCAGACACCTCGGCACCACCTGAGTTTGAGCTGAGGTCTCTGTCTGAATTCAAAGTACCATGTATAAGGGTGTCAGACTGTGCAGAACTTACGTCAGGGATGGACAGAGGAGCTCATGGCTGCAGGTCTCCTAAGAAGGAGACTAGAAAAATCTGGTTAGACAGACTTGGCTTTCTCCACTGCTGGGACTTGTGGTTCTGTGTGGCATTCTGGACACTGGGACTTCACTCTATCCTCTGCTCTTCCTTCAACTTCTGCCTGTCTGGCCCTCAAGTGGACCATTGATGGGTTTGTGAAGTACCCCTGCCCTCTGGAACTCCTTTTCCATGCCACTCTATCTGGCTAAATCTGTACCAAGTAAGTGCTTGTGTTATGGACTCGTTGGGTGATGGTGCTACCTAATTGTATGCCCAATTCTTCCAGGACAGACAGATGAAAAAACAAAATAGGATATTGAATTTTGGATGGACAGGATACAGTGCATCTGAAAAGTATTCACACCGCTTCACTTTTTCCGCATTTTTTTATGTTACAGCCTTATTCCAAAATTGATTAAATTCATTATTTTCCTCAAAATTCTTCAAACAATACCCCATAATGACAACGTGAAGAAATCTTTGCAAATTTATTTAAAAAAAAAAATCCCATGTACATAAGTATCACGGCCTTTGCCATGACACTCAAAATTTAGCTCAGGTGCATCCTGTTTCCACTGATCATCCTTAAAGTGGAGTTCCACCCAAAAGTGGAACTTCCACTCATCAGATTCCTCCCCCCCTCCGGTGACACAGTTGGCACCTTTCAGGGGGGAGGGGGGTACAGATACCTGTATATTACAGGTATCTGTACCCACTCCCGGCGTAGATAGCCGCAGAATCTGCGGGTATTTACGCCACTTCCTGCACC
Source organism: Lithobates clamitans (assembly GCA_037952925.1). NCBI lineage: Eukaryota > Metazoa > Chordata > Amphibia > Anura > Ranidae > Lithobates > Lithobates clamitans. The sequence continues at coordinate 30,127 of JBBGZY010001781.1, forward strand.
CTCCCCGCTGCCTGCTGGGAAACACACGGCTCCGAGAGGCAGCAGGGACCATTGGTATTGCGCTGCGCGACTCGCGCATGCGCAGTAGGGAACCGGGAAGTGAAGCCGCACGGCTTCACTTCCTGATTCCCTTACCGAAGATGGAGGCGGCAGCACCCGAGGACGGAGAGACGCTTCGGCCTCGGGTGCCGACATCGCGGGCGCCCTGGACAGGTAAGTGTCCATGTTTTAAAAGTCAGCAGCTGCAGTATTTGTAGCTGCTGACTTTTAAAAAAAATTTTCTCGGTGGCGCTCCGCTTTAAGATGTTTCTACAACTTGATTGGAGTCCACCTGTGGTAAATTCAGTTGATTGCACATGATTTGGAAAGACGCACGCCTGTCTATATAAGGTCCCAGAGTTAGCAGTGCATGTCAGAGCACAAACCAAGCCATGAAATCCAAGGAATTGTCTGTAGACAGGATTGTATCGAGGGACAGATCTGGGGAAGGGTATAGAAACATTTCTGCAGCATTGAAGGTCCCAATGAGCACAGTGGTCTCCATCATCCATAAATGGAGGAAGTTTGGAACCACCAGGACTCTTCTTAGAGCAGGCCAAACTGAGTGATTGAGGGAGAAGGGCCTTAGTCAGGGAGGTGAATGAGAACCCGATGGTCACTCTGACAGAGCTGCAGTGTTTTTCTGTGGTGAGAGGAGAATCTTCCAGAAGAACAACCATCTCTGCAGCACTCCACCAATCAGGTCTGTATGATAGAGTGGCCAGATGGAATCCACTCCTCAGTAAAAGGCACATGACAGCCCACGTGGAGTTTGCCAAAAGGCACCTGAAAGACTCTCAGACCATGAGAAACAAAATTCTCTGGTCTGTTGAAACAAAGATTGAACTATTTAGCCTGAATAGCAAGAGTCATGTCTGGAGGAAACCAGGCACCGCTCGTCAACTGGCCAATACCATCCCTACAGTGAAGCATGGTGCTGAAAGCATCATGTTGCGAGGATGTTTTTCAGTGGCAGGACGTGGGAGACTAGTCAGGATTGAGGGAAAGATGAACGCAGCAATGTACATAGACATCATTGATGAAAACCTGCTCCAGAGCGCTCTGGACCTCAGACTGGGGGGAAGGTTCATCTTCCAACAGGACAAAGGCCCTAAGCACACAAGACAACAAAGGAGTGTTTACAGGACAACTCTGTGATTGTCCTTAAGGGCCCAGCCAGAGCCCAGACCTGAAACCGATTGAACATCTCTGGGATTTTGATTTCACTTTTTATTTTTAATAAATTTGCAAAGATTTCAAACAAACTTCTTTCACGTTGTCATTATGGTGTATTGTTTGCAGAATTTTGAGGGAAATAATGAATTTCATCCATTTTGGAATAAGGCTGTAACATAACAAAATGTGGAAAAAGTGAAGCGCTGTCATTACTTTCCGGATGTACCGTAGATAGATAAAAATAGAAAAGAAAAAGGGAGAGGTAGAGAAGAGAGATAATATGAATAGAGAGAGAATAAAAAAAGGAGAGAGAGAGAATATGAAAAAAGGAGCGGGAGAGAGAATATATGAAAAAAGGAGAGAGAGAGAAAAAAAAGGGGAGAGGGAGAGAGAGAATGAAAAAAAAAGGGGGGATGAAAAAGGGAGGGGGAGAGAGAATGAAAAAAGGAGGGGGGAGAAAGAGAGAGGATGAAAAAAGGAGGTGGGAGAAAGAGAGAGGATGAAAAAAGGAGGGGGGAGAAAGAGAGAGGATGAAAAAAGGAGGGGGGAGAAAGAGAGAGGATGAAAAAAGGAGGGGGAGGAAAGAGAGAGGATGAAAAAGGAGGGGGGAGAAAGAGAGAGGATGAAAAAGGAGGGGGGAGAAAGAGAGAGGAAGAAAAAAGGAGGGGGGAAAAAGAGGGAGGATGAAAAAAGGAGGGGGGAGAGAAAATATTAAAAAAAGGAGAGGGAGAGAGGATATATAATATGAAACAGAGAGAGTATGAAAAAAGGAGAGAGAGAGAGAGAAAGAGAGAAACAGAGAGAGAGAGGAGATATACAGTAATATGAAAGAGAGAGAAAATATGAAAAAAAGGAGAGAGAGAGAGAATATGAAAAAAAAAGAGAGAGGACGAGAAAGAAAAAGAAAGAAAGAGAAAATCTGAATATTAAACATATAACAAGGTTGAGAGAGAGAGAGAGAGAGAGAGAGAGAGAGAGAGAGAGAGAGAGAGAGAGAGAGAGAGAGAGAGAGAATTTGAAAAAATGGAGAGAGAAGAGAAGAGAAGAGAAGAGAAGAGAAGAGAAGAGAGATAATATGAAAAAAAGGAGAGAGAAACAAAAAGAAAGATAAATAGATGAAGGAAGGAAGGAAGAAAGAAAGGTTGGGTGGAAGCATAGAAGAAAGAAAGAAAGAAAGAAAGAAAGAAAGAAAGAAAGAAAGAAAGAAAGAAAGAAAGAAAGAAAGAAAGAAAGAAAGAAAGAAAGAAAGAAAGAAAGAATAAGAAAAAAAAGAGAGGAAGAAAGAAAGAAAGAAAGAAAGAAAGAAAGAAAGAAAGAAAGAATAAGAAAAAAAAGAGAGGAAGAAATAAAGAAAGAAAGAAAGAATAAGAAAAAAAAGAGAGGAAGAAATAAAGAAAGAATAAGAAAAAAAAGAGAGGAAGAAATAAAGAAATAAAGAAAGAATAAGAAAAAAAAGAGAGGAAGAAATAAAGAAATAAAGAAAGAATAAGAAAAAAAAGAGAGGAAGAAATAAAGAAATAAAGAAAGAAAGAGGAAAAAAAAGAGAGGAAGAAAGAAAGAAAGAAAGAAAGAAAGAAAGAAAGAAAGAAATAAAGAAAGAAAGAAAGAAAGAGAAAAAAAAAAGAGAGGAAGAAATAAAGAAAGAAAGAAAGAAAGAGAAAAAAAAAGAGAGGAAGAAATAAAGAAAGAAAGAATAAGAAAAAAAAGAGAGGAAGAAATAAAGAAAGAAAGAAAGAATAAGAAAAAAAAGAGAGGAAGAAATAAAGAAAGAAAGAAAGAATAAGAAAAAAAAGAGAGGAAGAAATAAAGAAATAAAGAAAGAATAAGAAAAAAAAGAGAGGAAGAAATAAAGAAATAAAGAAAGAATAAGAAAAAAAAGAGAGGAAGAAATAAAGAAATAAAGAGAGAGAGACACACAGAAAGGCACATAGAGATAGATAGACACATTAGACTAGATAATAAAAAAGGAGATAATAATAGATACATACATACATACATACATACATACATACATAGAACAACACACTTTTGGGACTATTCTAGAAACTTCCATTACTGTCCCGGTTCTGTCTGTAATCTGAAGTTAGAAGGGAGGACGGAGAAGGATTGGGTCGGAGGAGGTTGTAGAAGACAGACGGACAGATGTTGGACTATTTCTGTCTGTCCATGGCTCTCACTGCCAAAACCATATTCTACACAAAGCCAAAACAGAGCCGCATCAGACTGACCCTCCCTTGTATTCTGCTGACTCGAGGTTTATGGGATGTATAGAATCTAGCCAGCTGTGCTATTATTGAGTCCAGTCTGTGGGGAGGGGGAAGGTTTGGGGGAGCCAATGATACAAATGGTGTATTACAGTAATAATACAACCTTACTAGAAAGCAGGACATTGTCTAAAACAAGGGCTCTTTGTCTTGTTTTATCTATGCAGCTAATACTCCATGAAACAACTTGTGCAGGAGCTGAGCGAGGAAGTCCTCACCCCATCATGGGAACCAAACTTTTCACCAAGCTCAGACCTAAGCAGTTATGAAGAGGGAGGGCCGGGTCGATGGGTAGACAGAGGAGGCATCTGCCTTGGGCACCTCACCAGGGGAGGGGGGGTTATCATCCTCATGCCCCTACAAGGGGTGGTCATGCATCTGGCTTCTCCATTACTGGTTCCATGTGAATCTCATCCTGGCCTCAAAATTTAACCCCCCCCCCCCTCGAATGCCTTTTTAATGTGTGGCTTGCTGCCCATTGGTCTGTGGTGCCATATACTGCTGGCAGTCCAGAACGTTCTCTGATCACCACCCAGACCAAGAGGCCCACCCTACAATACAACTCCCGCTAAAAATCTATCTTTCCAGTGTAGCACCCTCCTAGGTAGGTGCTAGAAGACAGTATAGTTTTTCGATCTTTCTGCTTACCAGGAAGATGGTCAGCTAAAACTTAAGAGTGCTCTCTGCCTACCATGGAGCAGGATCTATTGGTTAGGTCTGCTCATTGCACTTAGGTGCAGCTCAGCTTGTTCTGACTGTCCCCCGCTGGTCCAATAGATAAGCATGTTGGACAGTGGGAGGAGACCTGACAAGTGGGTGTACAGGTTTTGTTACAGCACTGGCAAATGGTAGAGGAAAAGTGCTGCATTGCATGTTGGGATACTATATATAAGGCCAGAGTACATGTGCTCAGAGTTAGTTGACTCACACAGAGTCCAGGAGGGAGGGAGCGGCTGCCCTCTCCTTCTCCTGAGGCGGTCATGCGGCCCTAGTAGGCCGACCCAGGGGCCTAGAGAGAGAGAGAGAAGCTGGACCCGGAGGTCCTGCAGAGCTGACTGGAAGGGAGACACCAGCAAGGATCTGATTCTGCCTACTGTGAGTACAGATCTGTGTCTTTGGGGCCTGTCGAGTGAGGGCCAACCCCTTCAGGTAGAAGACTCAGTGGACAGGTGTCAGTAAAGGGGATGCTATAGAGCAGGTGTCTCAAACTGGCGGCCCTCCAGCTTTTGTGAAACTACAAGTCCCATCATGCCTCTGCCTGTGGGAGTCATGCTTTATAACTGTCAGCCTTGCAATGCCTCATGGGACTTGTAGTTTTGCAACAGCTGGAGGGCCCCCAGTTTGAGACCCCCTGCTATAGAGTATCCTGAAGATAATTAATGGATCAAGACTGCTGCTAGTGAGAGCAAGAAGACTAATTCCTCTATACATGTGGCTGTATGGTTATAGTAGTGTGACTGCTTTAGCAAGTAATCCTCATCCTCTGTGAATAGTTCAAGTTGGAGTATCCTACTCATTCCTTCTCCCATCCAAGTTTTAAATAAAATACAAAAACACATACCTTGTACTGGTCATTGAGTAACGAGCAAGCGGGAGTAACCAGCCATCAGCAACCAGGGAGAGGCCTATGAAGTCAACACTCAGCAAGCCCTACAGGGACAGTGCCACACCAGTTTATGAAGGTGTGGGAAAGAGTTAGAGCATCTGTCAGGGTTTATATGACTTGAAGTGTATGGAGGAAAGCCCCACACTCGTATTGTCACACAAAATGGAAAAAAAAACCCGTTTCAGGGGTTACAAGGCCCTTCATCAAGGCTATAAATGGCAGCTGCCTTGCATAGAGCAACACAGAGACCCAGTGGTGGGTCTAATATAAGGTATGTGTTGAAAACGGAAAGGTTTTATTTAACCCCTACGCAAATATGCGGCCTCTTAGTGGGTGGACCCGGGCGTAGAGCGGCCGCGTTTTTTTGCATTCCAATTAGCTAACACAGCTGTGCAGAGAGCGTGCACCCTGCGTGCTCCTGGCACAGTGACTGGTGGCTAATAGCTCCCGATCGCATACCTCCCAACTTTTTGAGATGGGAATGAGGGACACCTATCAGCAAAAGTATGCAGGCATAGGACACACCCCTTGCCACACCCCCTTAAAGGAGAATTGTACAAAAAAAACAAGATTGGTTAAACCCACAAGTCCTTTTTTTACCACTACTATTCCTTTATATTGGCTTTTGGAATTTACAAATGCAGCAATTTAGAAATCAGATGAAAGGTTTAGCACTGGAAAACACTTTTTGATAGATAAAAAGTGCATTTTTTATACAGCTATATAGATCAGACCAAAATGAGGGACAAAAAGGGAGGAATGAGGGACAGAGGGATCATTGCTCCAAATCAGGGACAGTCCCTCGAAATCAGGGACAGTTGGGAGCTAGGCGATCGCTTCTTGCAATCGGGAGCTTTCCGATCATGCGATTTCCGTGACACTCAATCATGGCGGTCACATAATCATAAACCCCACCTGGCCTCCCTGCATCTGACACCTCTGAAGGGAGGCACCAGCACGATAGGGTTAAAAATCTCATTAGCATGTTGATGAGGGGTGGGGGGGCAGTGAAGGCAAAGTATAAGCAACACGTTAAAGCCTCCTGAGATGTTAGCGGTCAAGTTTCTATCTTTTTGAGTATTCTGGTCACTGGGCCGGTGAAGTTCTGGAGACTCGGTGAAGATAATTGACGGTGACAAGTGCCTCCTTGCAGTCTTTTATCACCGGGAGAAGTAGAAGAAAGGACGAGGGAGTTATCGGGTTTATTTGCTGCTTTAGCGAATCGCAGAGAGAAATGAAACGCGTTCTAATGAACCTTGTAAAGGCGTCTCCTGGTAACGCGGCTTTTGTGTGAAGAGTTTCATGTAAATTCTAACCTCTACGTCTGCGTTTTATAAGATCAATACGTGCAAAGTCTCTGTTCTCCGAGAGCCGTGACCTTCACATCATTACCGGGACACCAGAGAGGCAGGTAGAACAAGCACGGCACTTATCTTCCCCACTTCTGTCTGCAAACACATCACATTTCAACCGATAAAAGATTTGTCAAAAATTGTGCAAAATCCCTCCACCACCCCTGCTGTGCTGCACGGGGACGGGTGACAACACTTTGTAGAGGCTGCAATTCTTAAAGCTGAACCCCAGACAGATATAAAATACACAAATGAATGCATCTCTGTAATCATTAATACGCCAATAAATGTGTCTGTTAAATGCAAGCAGTGTAAGTACCTGAATGTGACCTGGGACCATTCCCTTGTAGTCTCTGTGCAGCAGGGCTGGAGTGTGAAAGGAAGACGCAGCACAAGGAGCCAATCAGTTCATGTGTTGAGAAGAATCATGCTGATAGGAGGAGAGTAAAAGATGAGATTAGCTCAACCCTGTGCTGCTTCTCCTTTCACTGTCCGCACCGCCTGTGCAAAGGGATCTCTATATAGCCGCATGGATCACTTTTCACTTTACAGGTGGGTGTCGGCCGAGGAAAACAGGCAGCCATCAGCTGGTGTTTAACCCTTCGCTTTTTTGTATGTACTGTGTAAGTCCAAAGAATTAAAGTAGTTAAAGGGTGTGTTTGGCTAATATCTATTTTTTTGGTTTGGATAGTGGTGATGGATTCGAAGACCTGTCAGATTTTACTATCAGTTTGGGCTCCATTAAAGGGAACTCTCCTTACTTCCTGTCCTGATAAAAATGGTTGCACCAGATAGGAAGTGAGGGGCAAAAAAGGTATCCTTTTCCTATAACCCTACCAGTAACCCTTCATGTTACCTAACACTAACCCCCTATAACCCAACATTAAACCTCCTTGTTACTCAACACATTACCCTCCCTGTTACCTAACATTAATACCCTATAAACCAACACTAACCCTCCCGTTAGTCAACATTACTCTTCTGTTACCCAACACTAACCCTCCCTGTAACCCAACACTAACCCTCCCTGTATCCCAACACTAAACCTCATTGTAACCCAACACTAAATCTCCCTGTAACCCCAACACTAACCCTCTCTGTCACCTAACATTAATCCCCCATGACCCAACACTCAACATTACTCTCCCTATTACCCAACACTAACCCACCCTGTTAACCAACACTAACCCTCCCTGTTACCCAACACTAGACCTCCCATTACCCATTGCTAACTCTCCTTATAACCCAACACTGACCTTCCCTGTAACCTAATGCTAATCCTACCATAACCCAACATTAACCCCCCCCCGTAACCCAACCCTAACCCTTTTGTAACCCAACACTAACTCTCCCTGTTCACCAGCACTAACCCTCCCCTTACTCAACACTAGCCCTCACTGTTACCCAGCACTAATCCTCCCTGTTACCCAACACTAAGCGCCCTGTAACCCAACACAGACCTTCCCTGCTGTAACCCTAATGCTAATCCTCCCATAACCCAACATTAACCCCCCCCGTAACCCAACCCTAACTCTCCTTGTTACTAAAACACTAACCCCCCCGTAACCCAGTAACCCAACACTAATTCTCCCTGTTACCCAACACTAAACCTGTCTGTAACCCAACACTGACTCTCCCATATGGCAAATGAACCCCCCCTTTAACCAAACCCAGACACTTCAACACTAACTCTTACTGTTACTCTAAACACTAAAGCAGCATACACACTATCAGTTTTTCTGCTGACTTAGTCCTTCAGATTTACCAAAACCATGTAGTGCAAGGGCCTGCCTGATTGCATACACATTGAAACTCCTAAGGTTTGACCTCATATTATATGGTTTTGGTAAATCTGAAGGACTAACTCAGCAGAAAAACTGATAGTGTGTACGGGGCTTAACACTCCCATAACACAACACTAACCTGCTGGTAACTCACCACTAACCCTACCGTTACTCAACATTACTCTCCCTATTACCTAGCACTAACCCTCCATGTTAGCCAACACTAACCCTCCATGTTAGCCAAAACTAACCCTCCATGTTACCCAACACTAACCCTCCCTGTAACCCTAACACTAACCCTCCCTGTTACCTAACAGTAATCCCCCATAATCCATCATTAACCCTCCCATTATTCAACATTAACCCTCCCTGTAACCCAACACTAAACCTCCCTGTAACCCAGCACTAACCCTCCTTGTTACCCAGCACTAACCCTCCCTGTAACCCCAACACTAACCCTCTCTTTTACCTAACATTAATCCCCCATAACCCAAATGAACCCTCCCATTACTCAACTTTACTCTCCCTGTTACCCAACACTAACCCTCCTTGTTAACCAAAACTAACCCTCCCTGTTAACCAACACTAACTCTCCCTGTTACCCAACACTAACGCTCCCTGTTACCCATTGCTAACTCTCCCTATAACCCAACACTGACCCTCCCTGTAACCCTAATGCTAATCCTCCCATAACCCAACATTAACCCCCCCCCCCCCCGTAACCCAACCCTAACCCCTCTGTAACCCAACACTAACCCTCCCTGTTACTCTAATAGGGCGTACACACGGTTGGACTTTGTTTGGACATTCCGACAACAAAATCCTAGGATTTTTTCCGACGGATGTTGGCTCAAACTTGTCTTACACACGGTCACACAAAGTTGTCGGAAAATCCAATCATTCTGAACGCGGTGATGTAAAACACGTACGTCGGGACTATATACGGGGCAGTGGCCAATAGCTTTCATCCCTTTATTTATTCTGAGCATGCGTGGCACTTTGTCCGTCGGATTTGTGTACACACGATCTGAATTTCCGACAATGGATTTTGTTGTCGGAAAATTTTATATCCTGCTCTCAAACTTTGTGGGTCGGAAAATCCGATGGAAAATGTGTGATGGAGCCTACACACGGTCGGAATTTCCGACAACAAGGTCCTATCACACATTTTCCGTCGGAAAATCCGACCGTGTGTACGGGGCATAACACTAACCCTCTGGTAACCCAACACTAACTATCCCGTTACCCAACCCTTCCTGTTTACCAACACTAACCCTCTCTGTTACCCAACATTTACCCTCCCTATAACCCAACACTAACCCCCCCATTACCCAACACAAACCCTCCCTGTAACCCTGGCACTAATACTCCCTGTTACCCAACGCTAAACCTTCCTGTAACCCAACACTGACCCTCCCTGTAAACCTATTGCTAGTCCTCCCATATCCCAAATTCACCCCCCGTAACCCATACCCTTCTGTAACCCAACACTAACCCCCCCCTGTTACTCTAACACTACCCCCCTCCTGTAACCCAACACTAACCCCCTGGTAACCCAACACTAACTTTCCTGTTAACCAGCACTTACCCTCCCTATAACCCAACACTACCCCCCCGTTTCCCAACACTAATCCCCCTGTAAGCCTAACAATATTCCTCCCTGTAACCTTAACACTAACTTTTCCTGTTACCTAATACTAATCCTTCCAGTAACCCTAACACTAAACCTTTCCTTATATCACCATCAGTGATATCATCATTAAGATAATCTTGTGGCATCTGCTCTAAGGCAGCACTTTTTCCTTTACAAAAGTTAAAGCTGAACTCAAGACAAACAGCCTAATACAGGGATGTACATATATAGGAAATATGTTATCTGCCAAAAGAGTTGTACCTTTTTCCCATCCAGTCCTGAAATTTACACAGCTCTGACACACAGCATAGTGCGGTCTAGCAGGGCAGAAGACCTGATCTTTCTCTGCTGCACTTCATTATTAGGTCTTGTCCCTCCCCTAGCCTGTGGCTGGACAGTGAAGGGAGAAGGGCACTGATGAGCACATGTTTCTGTCCCTCTGCTCTCTCCTCCTATCAGCATGCACTTTGCACTGCAGCACATCTGATTGGCTCCTCATAGTGCTCCCCCCTTCTCCAGTCTGAACTCTGCTGTACAAGGAGTGCAAAATGCTGATACCAAGCAGGTAATCACACTTTTTGTGTTTTAAAAACATATTTAATCATGTAATAATGGATACCGAGCTGCATTTGTTTGTGTCTTTTATATCTCTATGGAGTTCAGCTTTTTACACAAATACATATATATGTCAGGAGACACTATGGCGGCCTCCTATGAAATCAGGGTGGCCTCATGAAAGCGGCGATGGAAAGAATTTCATTACAGTAACTTTCGGGTTTTCTCGGCTCGACATAAATAAAGCCTCCCCCCCTTGTGGGGCTTACGGCGAGGCTGGAAGCTACGAGCAGAATTTAAATCCCGCACAGCTGGGACCGTCCTGCCGTTTCTACCATTTCAAAAGGTACGTTTTTCCCTTTCAACCCTCCATGCGCTCCTCGCCGCACTATAAAGGGAACATATCAGCCTGTGATTCCAGTCCTCCCTGCTGGGATCCAGGCTCGTCCCTGCGATTCTCACCTGAGCCTCCACCGTGGGTATTGACGTTGGCAGCAGAACAGAAGGGAACATCAGACAAACAGCTGGCGCAGGGCGTTTAGCCAGGAGATTGAGCGAAGGGGGAGGGGGGTAGGGGGGCGACAAGTTAAATTGAGGCGAGAACTGCGATATTTTATTTTTATACGATTGAACAGCTGAAAGGACAAAAATCTGGATGCTGCAATTTTCCCTCGACTTAAACAGAAAAAATATAATACATATATAATACAGTATCTCACAAAAGTGAGTACACCCCTCACATTTTTGTAGATATTTTATTCTTTTCATGTGACAACACTGAAGAAAGGACAATGTAAAGTAGTGAGTGTACAGCTTGTATAACAATGTAAATGTGCTGTCCCCTCAAAATAACTCAACAAACAGCCATTAATGTCTAAACCGCTGGCAACAAAAGTGAGTACACCCCTAAGTGAAAATGTCCAAATTGGGCCCAAAGTGTCAATATTTTGTGTGGCCACCATTATTTTCCAGCACTGCCTTAACCCTCTTGGGCATGGAGTTCACCAGAGCTTCACAGGTTGCCACTGGAGTCCTCTTCCACTCCTCCATGATGACATCACAGAGCTGGTGGATGTTAGAGACCCTGCGCTCCTCCACCTTCCGTTTGAAAATGCCCCACAGATGCTCAATAGGGTTTAGGTCTGGAGTATGGATGAGCTTCCAGTTTGAGTGGAACGTAAGTTTGACTTGAACATTGGGCGTTGAACTTCCAGTGGCAAGAGAGCAAGATGGCTCGGCATTTTCAGTTGACGTTTTATGTTGATGGTGGAAACCCCTGCATGGGCAACCGATGTGTATGTGAGCTCTGTTTTTTTTTAAATAAACGTAGGCTACCAATTCCGAAAATGTAGCTTGGACTAGCGCAACTCATTGAAAAAGCACACACCACATGAGAATAATCACCCCAATACCTCAATATATATCAGCTTAAGGGTCCACCCACACCAGGTGTATTGAGCTGTATTGATCAATGCAAGCACAACCCAAGGACACAGAGCAAACAACTGTTCTTTATATCCCCTGGGCATTTCTGAGCAAAAGGAGGCACAAGTACAGCGTAGGCAGTATCCTGTAAAATACAGTGGCTGTACACTGTTCTGAGCTGTACTCACTTTATGCGCCCAGGGGGCGTATACCTCAAACATAGGATTTCCACTTTTGGGGCATATGCCCCTGAATGCATATGGCCCTAATCTCAGGTAACGCTCAAAATGGCGTCCAGCCTCCGTGTATTTCTGCCTGTCATTGATCTTGGCAGGCTTTTGCTTAGGCGGCACTTGTATCTCAAAAAATAAAGAGAATCAGACAGTGGTCTAAGTAGCCCAGCAAAAGTGGGTCATCCATGGTTCCCAAATGTTCTTAAATTTGAGCATGGTTTTCAACAGTTTATCTTAGTTTTTTTTTTTAAGGAAATACAACCAATGAATTCTATATTTGAACTCAGAAGGTTTGGATAGCCATGCCTTCACAATGGAATTTTGCGAGGCTCTCCACTTTCAAGTTGAGAAGTGCTGGGCTTCATGGGAGTGGAAAGCTGCAGTAATGTGTGGAGCAGGGCATACAACCTTCTACACAATTTCTGGACTACAGGGCATGTCCACCATATGCGGAAGAATGTACCTGTAAATTACCCTAATTTGTTGATGTTTTTACAAAGTTATTTTCGGTCCTTTTAAATTGCAGTTTTCATTAAAAGAATACCTGGTGATCCTGCTATAAAGGTTCTTGGTCAGCTACTATCCTCGGGGTGACAACTATCCCCTAGTTGCTCTCCTGCATTGTCACCCTGCATGCTGCAGCGATGCAAACTTCAAGTGGTCATGCCCACACACATTATGCGGACATAAGTCAGCGTTGTCACCATCAGGAAGCCACTCCTGAACAATGACGTGTAACTGATGCATTTAGACAGGAAGTGGCTGAAAGAGGCTGGATGAGATGCAAAAAAAGATTGAAAAAAGAAACAAACAAAAGGGATTCCAAGATGCCAGGGAGTGGAGAAAAGGAAGTTAAATAGACTAGAAAAGGAGGTCAGTGTCTCATTTCAGATGGACTACAGCCGATGGCAAAGTTCCTTGGGTCACAGACTTGTTATCATGCCCAAAACAGCACCAATTCAAATAGCACTTCAAATATTCAAATGGCATTTCAAAATCACTCCAGCAGACCACTGCCTGTCTGATGTTCACAGCAACCAAATGCCATCATGTTTCTGAAAGAGGTACTGTATTTGGTGGCCACCATTAGAGTTTTTTCTGAAAAAAATAAGAAAGCAATATGCAACATGATGGTCTCCATCAATCTTGGTTATATAATTCTCTTCTAGACTACTGAATGTCTCCTTACACCGGATAAGCTATATGGAAAGCTTCCTTCCAACCTTATTAGAGGCCTTCAGGCTTCTGCATCTCTCAAAGTGGACAAGACTGTCCTAGAATGTATACTATTAGTACATGGTTGTACTGTCACAGAGTGTACACCAGTCGCTCTCAACCATTTTAAGACAGAGGAACCCATGAAATAATGTTCCCATCTCAGGGCTCATAATCAACATCCCAGTTTCTCCCAAAGGTGTTCAGTAGGGTTGAGGTCCAAGCTTTGTGAAGGTCACTTGAGTCCACACCAAACTGGTCAAACCATGTTTTTATGTTGCTGGCTGTGTTCATGGGCACAGTCATACTGGAACAGAAAAGAACCTTCCCCAAACTGGTCCACAAGGTTGGAATATGTCTGTGAAGGTTCTCATTTATTCAGGTCATAGTATTTCTAGTAGTAGTCAAATTCAGCTGGTCTTGTTCTGTAATGTTGAAGATGTTTCGCAGTTTCTCCAAGTCCCCTCTTCTTAATCATCTCTCTCATCTATGCCTCAACATGAACAAGGTAGGAAGGGCACAATTTTCTGCAATGTCTTCGTATGTTGTAGCACTAACAGTATCCTTCAACGGAAACATCTGAACTCAATCGTTTGGAGAGATGTTAACATACATTTGGCCATATAGTAGATGTGATTGCCATGTGATTGTCAAGTTTCTCCAGAAACTTTTTCCCAAACTTTCATTCCACAAACTTCTAAGCAAAAATTAAAACTGCTGCCATGTTTGAGTAGCTAGAATTAAAATTGAAGCACCACACCACCGCTAAGAGATCCACATACAACTTTATTCCATTAAAAGTCAGGGGTACAAACATTCCAAAAAAGTATTCAATGCATTTTGGGCATCCAAGCACCCCCTTCATCGAGGCTAGAAAGCACATTACCATATCAATCTGATATCGATACAATATTCACTCCATGGGGAGATCTTCTACTGTATCGATTTCAGATAATTATGGAAATCATCTTGTTCTTTCTAGCCCTGATGAAGGGGGCACTTGGACCCCTAAAACATGTAGGATACCTTTTTGGATTGTACCCCTGACTTTTATTGGAATAAAGCTGTATCTGGTCCTCTTAGTGGTGGTGTGGCACTTCAGTTTCAATTCTCTTTACATTACACAAGCCAAGGATTCTCTGGAGTAGAGAAGCCCAGGAACCAGATCATTTACACCAACATCAATATCTTAAGCTGACAATACCAGTAAGATAACCCTTTAGGTCCAGCGCTATCTTTCCACTTTCCTCAAATGTTTGTATAGCTGTGTCCCCATTGGCGAGATTGACCCTCTCTATTTCTCTTGGACAGATAGTGAATAGGAGATCCACATTTTTACAGTTGTCCCCAGAACAGGAATAAAGAGGGAATCCTCCAGTGGGGACCCCTGTCCCAAGACAACTTAAAGGGGATTTCACTTCACTTTTTGCTCACTTCTTGCTGTTTCTCTTGGGACAGGAAGTGAGTGGAAGTCTCACCAATGGGACAGAGACAACTAAAAATGTACATAATCATTTTTTGTTTTTTTTTTCCCATTCCCTACTTTATTCAAAACTTAAAAAAAAAACAAAAAAACCATGGCTATAAATTGACTAAATATGTTTCCAATGTGCATTCGGAGGTTGGCAGCTCATTGAAGCCTCCAGCCAAAAAGTTTTTAGATTATTTTGAATGAAGTGGAGAAAGATTAGAACTTCCGTCTGCTTAATATTGCTGTCTTTTTTCCCAAACAGGATGATTCCTCCTTGCTGTTCAGGCCTATAGAGGGATGGTGGAGGCAATCTGTATCCATCTCTAGCACTTGATAACAGGGAGAATCAAAGCAGTCCAAGCTGCCCAATCACTGTTGCTCCAATGAAGGGGATAGTCTATATATTTCGATTTGTATTACATAATTGAGAATGCAAGTCGCAAGAGTGAGACTTCATAATGCTGGAGGAGCATAGGAATGTCACGGACTGGGGTCTGTTTTCACTGTGAAAAGGACACTCTGGGTGATTGTAGGAGCGTACCTGAGGTTAGAGAGGCAACAGGGGGTGCTGATGGTGGAACGCGGTGGGCAGACAACTGCAGACCGTGTTAGAGACTGCATGGTGACACAGGTGTCATGGAGGCATATTGACCCAGAGGGCACATTGGGGGTCACTGGATGACTCACGATAATCAAGGGTTAAAGGGCACATAGGGGTCACTGGATGACATAAGATAATCAGGGGTCACTGTAGACACAGGGCACATTGGGGTCACTGGATGACATAAGATAATCAGGGGTCACTGTAGACACAGGGCACATTGGGGTCACTGGATGACATAGGATAATCAGGGGTCACTGTAGACACAGGGCACATTGGGGTCACTGGATGACATATGATAATCAGGGGTCACTGGAGTCAGAGGGCACATTGGGGTCACTGGATGGCTCACGATAATCAAGTTGTACAGGGCACATAGGGGTCACTGGATGACATAGGATAACCAGGGGTCACTGTAAACACAGGGCATATTGGGGTCACTGGATGACATAGGATAATCAAGGGTCACTGTAGACACAGGGCATATTGGGGTCACTGGATGACATAGGATAATCAGGGGTCACTGTAGACACAGGGCACATTGGGGTCACTGGATGACATATGATAATCAGGGGTCACTGGAGTCAGAGGGCACATTGGGGTCACTGGATGGCTCACGATAATCAAGTTGTACAGGGCACATAGGGGTCACTGAATGACATAGGATAACCAGGGGTCACTGTAAACACAGGGCACATTGGGGTCACTGGATGACATATGATAATCAGGGGTCACTGGAGTCAGAGGGCACATTGGGGTCACTGGATTGCTCACGATAATCAAGTTGTACAGGGCACATAGGGGTCACTGGATGACATAGGATAACCAGGGGTCACTGTAAACACAGGGCATATTGGGGTCACTGGATGACATAGGATAATCAAGGGTCAATGTAGACACAGGGCATATTGGGGTCACTGGATGACATAGGATAATCAGCAGTCACTGTAGACACAGGGCACATTGGGGTCACTGGATCACTCACAATAATTAAAGGTTAATGGACACATTGGGGTCACTGGATGACAAACAATACTCTAGGGGCACTGTGGACATAGGACGCAATGGGGCCACTGGATGACTCAGGGGTCACTGGAGTCACTGGCTGCACAGGGGAACAATGGAGTCACCGGATGACACTGGATGCTCAGGGGTCATTGGAGTCATGGGGTACACAGGGATGCACTGGGGTCATTGGATGACATATGCTGCTCTGGGATCAGCGCACAAAGGTACAAAGGGGTCAACAGATGACACAGTATACTCAGGGGGTCACTGGGTGCACAGGGTAACAATGGGGATTACTGGATTACACGGGATAGTTAGTGGTCACTGGAGTCATGGGGTACACTGGGGGTCATCGGATGACACAGGATACTCAAGGATCCCTGGAATCACAGGGTAACAATGGGGTCCCCAGGTGACACAGGATACTCAGGAGTCACTGGAGTCACAGGATACACAGAAATGCAATGGGGTCATCGGATGACACAACAAATTCAGTGGTCACTGGATTCATGGGGTGCGTAGGGGTACACTGAAGTCACTGGATTGCATCGGCTGCTCAGGGTCACTGTAGTCACTGGGCACACAGGAGCACAAAAGGGTCACCAGATGACACAGGATACTCAGGGGTCATTGGAGTCATGGGGCACACAGGGGTACACTGGGGTCATCGGATTAACATAGGCTGCTCAGTGGTCACTGGAGTCATGGGGCACACAGCTGTAGCGGTGCCCCCGTGGAGTCGCTGCGTGTTCTAGTTCCACACATCACCCTGCTTGACCAGACTCTCATTTCAGACACACTTTGCCAGTCAATGAACAGTCTTAGCTTGTTTTTGTTGTTTTTATTAGGGGATTAAACTTGGACGGGGAAAAGGGACGTGGGATGCCCAAATAATGAGTCTTGCTTGTTTGAACAAAGATGGTTGAATCTACATTGATAGTCTCTAAAGCTCCACACTCCTCCAGCACACTACTTGAGATCACTTTGCTTTCTCTACTGCGCAATCCTAGATTCTTGTCACCGTTAGCACATGGTTGGGCCTCACTCTGAATAAGTCCCAACAGGTGAATAATAGCCATTTGCTGGCAGGGGTCTGCAGTCCCCTTTGGTGTAGCAACCAATAGCGAAGAAAAAGGACATTTATGCTAACTGAAACTTGGTGGACAACTGATCCCAGAAAGTTCGATGCAAATCCTGTTAACCCTCCTGGCTGCAGCAGCTTAAATTCAATGACACCACAGTCTCTTCTTCTGGTTTCACATCCAACCCTGGCATGTCTCTCCCAAAGCTTCTCACTGTGCTTCTCACTCACCGATTCCGGAATGGATCTCTCCTGAATGACTTTCCCGGCGGTGCTCCCTGCTGTCTTTCTCCTGCTCCTGTTCCAGGACACCTGTCAATAACTGTGTGGAGAGAGGCTCCCTCCTAGCTCCTGAGCTCCAGACCCAAGGTCACCCCCCCCCCCCAGAAAGGGGGTTCCCTCAAGGGCCACCACAGCCTAACACTGCATCATTCAGTTCTTCCACCCGACAACTCCTCCCACAACAGGCTGACCATGAGTATAGATAGTTGGGGATTGGTCAGGGCTCTCAGATTCACTCCATGCCACTCCCATCCTCTGCCCTGCCTCTTTTCCAGAACCCTCTGGAAACAGAGGAGGCACCACGCCAAGCAGGTCTAGGACTGCCTAAATGTACCTGCACTGGCTGTAACAAAAACACACTACTCTAGCAACCTACCTACTTAAAGCGGAGGTTCACACAAAAATTGAACCTCCGCTTTTCGGAACCCTCCCCCCCCCCTCCGGTGTCACATTTGGCACCTTTCAGGGGGGAGGGGGGTGCAGATACCTGTCTAAGACAGGTATTTGCACCCACTTCCGGGCATAGACTCCCACGGGAGTCTATGCCTCTTCCTGTCCCACCGCCCTGTCTGTTGGGACACCCGCAGGTCCCAGAGATAGCACGGACCATTCAGATTGCGCTGCGCGACTCGCGCATGCGCAGTAAGGAACCGGGAAGTGAAGCCGCAAGGCTTCATTTCCTAATTCCCATACCGAAGATGGCGGCGGCAGCATCCGAGGACCGAGGGACGGTTCAGCCTCGGGTGCCGACATTGCTGGACCCTGTGACAGGTAAGTGTCCATATTTTAAAAGTCAGCAGCTGCAGTATTTGTAGCTGCTGACTTTTAAAAAAAATTTTTTTGCGGTACTCCCTCTTTAAGCTAGAGGGTGCTACACAGGTAAACAATGGGGATCACTGGATGATACAGGATAGTCAGTGATCACTGGAGTCATGGGGCACAGAGAAGTACAATGGGGTCAATGGATGACACAATATACTCAGTGGTCACTGGAGTCATGGGGCACACTAGAGTACGCTGGGGTCACCGGATGAGACAGAAAACGTAGTGGTCATGGGACTCATTGGGCACACAGGAGTACACTGGGATCAACGTATGATAGGCTTCTCTGGGTCACTGGAGTCACCAGTGCACAAAGGAGCATAATGGGGTCCCTAGATGACACAGAATACACAGGGGTCACTGGAGTCATGGGATGCACAGGGGTACACTGGGATCACTAGATGACACAGAATACCCAGGGGGTCACTAAAGTCAACGGGCACACAGGAGAACAATGGGGTCACCAAATGACACAGGATTCTCGTGGGTCACACAGGTGAACACGAATCACCGGATGACACAGAATACTCAGAGGTCACTGAAGTCACAGGGTGCACAGGGGTACACAGGGGTTACTGGATGGCTGGAAGGCTGGCATTTAGAACAGAAGGGGCACAAGGGTTTAGGCAGGTACTGTAGCAGGAGGGGGCTCAACAGAAGTGCAGCAACGCGTTTCAATTTAAGGCGATGCCAACCAGTGGAGCTGTCTGCTGATTAGCCATGGGACCGGTGAGGAGACCCAGTGAAGAGAAGACCCAGCGCTGGATCCCGCGAGACTGCAGGTAATCTTCAGTGCACACATGATGTATTTAAAGGGACCAGACATAACACCACTTCTCTCAGATGAGTCTGCTCACCACGAATGGTGCAAAAAGTAAAACTCCAACCAAAAACTATTATATGTGAAAGTTTCCCACACTTTCCATCCCAGTAAGGGTAAATCTCTGCATTAGGAACCCAAACGACAATAAATCCCAACAGAAGAAGAAGCAGAAAAAAAAGGTTGGCTGGAGTCCCAGTAGCGACAATCAGAAAGTTTTTGTTTGGGTTTACCAATCCTTTAAAACGGAATTGTTTCATCTCCAAGAAAAGACGACAGTTAGCAAAACTCTCTTTGCCAGCCCGTCTGATCAGCACTCGTGTATTTCCATAAGTGATGACAAGCTGGCGCACAAAAAAAAACAAAAAAACACATTTTTACGGTCGTTGGACTCTGTCTTTTGCCCGAGTCAAAGCAGGTAGCTTTTTATCACTTCCTGTGTACTCGGCAGGCCAATATTCACTCATTTCCTGCCCGCTTTGTCTAAAGTGGCGGCCAGCGATTGTTTCCAGGCTCTCAGCCTTGGAGTTGCCAGCGGCGAGATTGGAGTGGCGTTTCCTGTTGATGTCAGCCCGCGCTTCCTCCCTTTTGCACGCAGCTTCCTGTAAGCAGACATGTAACCTTTTTCCAAGCCTATGACAGGACGCATTTTCCAATACTTGGTGTAGGAGAAAATATGGATTTTCCTCTCGTTGGACAACCTCAGACTGACAGATTAGAAAACAAGAGTTTCATTCTAAAATGCGCACTTTCCCACAATCGTTATCTCGCTGGCAGAGGAAGAGAGCCAGCCATGACGGGCTGGGAGGGGGGTGGGGATTTCACTACTCAATTTTAGGGCTCCTTAGGGCTCCATTCACATCTAAGTGTCCTGTGAACACGTGAAAAAATGCTTGTTTTCATGTGTGTTCCAGGAACATGCGAAAAATGGGTGCCGTGCTTGCAGTGACATTCATTGTTAACAGCACCTGACACAGCTAACGCATGTTTTTTATGCGCTTCAAAACACGCAACTAATGTGCAATAAAAAAAACATGCAAAGCTTAGTGCCCAAAAAAGGTGTAGGAGCTTCTCTGTGCATCAATAGTGATCCATTGATGGTGCCATTGGAAAGAAAAGTGATCCATTGATGGTGCCATTGGAAAGAATAGGGATCCATTGATGGTGTCATTGGAAAGAATAGTGATCCATTGATGGTGCCATTGGAAAGAAAAGTGATCCATTGATGGTGTCATTGAAAAGAATAGGGATCCATTGATAGTGTCATTGGAAAGAATAGGGATCCATTGATGGTGTCATTGGAAAGAATAGTGCTCCACGATTGATGTTGGGAGGAATATTGCCTTATATCAGTGGGAGAAATAATACCCCAAGGGCCGAATAAAACAAGCAATAGAGCCACATCCAGCCCTTAGGCCGCAGTTTGGAGACGACTGCTTTAGATCTACCAACAATTATGTAGTGCTGGGGCCCGACTGTTTGGGTGCAAGTTAATTTAACTGTTGGCCTTCATCACAGTAAATACACTATATTGTCAAAAGTTTTGGGACACCTGCCTTTACACGCACATGAACTTTAATGGCATCCCAGTCTTAGTCCGTAGGGTTCAATATTGAGTTGGCCCACCCTTTGCAGCTATACCAGCTTCAACTCTTCTGGGAAGGCTGTCCACAAGGTTTAGGAGTGTGTCTATGGGAATGTTTGACCATTCTTCCAGAAGCACATTTGTGAGGTCAGACACTGATGTTGGACAAGAAGGCCTTCATTCAGCTATTACCTTTTGTACCACCACCCCCTCCCTTTAGAATGTAAGCTCTACGAGCAGGGCCCTCCTGTACCTTTTGTATTGAACTGTACTGTAATTGTGTTGTCCCCCTTATACATTGTAAAGCGCTGCGTAACCTGTTGGCGCTATATAAATCTCGTATAATAATAATAATCCCAAATGTGTTCTATCAGGTTGAGGTCAGGACTCTGTGCAGCCCAGTCAAGTTCCTCCACCCTAAACCTGCTCATTCATGTCTTTATGGACCTTGCTTTGTGTACTGGTGCACAGTCATGTTGGAACAGGAAGGGACAATCCCCAAACTCTTCCCACAAAGTTGGGAGCATGAAATTGTCCAAAATGTCTTGGTATGCTGACGCCTTAAGATTTCCCTTCACTGGAACTAAGAGGCCAAGCCCAACCCCTGGAAAACAACCCCACACCATAATCCCCCCTCCACCAAATGATTTGGACCAGTGCACAAAGCAAGGTCCATAAAGACACGGATGAGCAAATTTGGGGTGGAGGAACTTGACTGGCCTGCACAGTGGACAGCCTTCCCAGAAGAGTTGAAGCTGTTATAGCTGCAAAGGGTGGGCCAACTCAATATTGAACCCTACGGACTAAGACTGGGATTCCATTAAAGTTCATGTGTGTGTAAAGACAGGAATTTCAATACTTTTGACAATATAATGTAGTTATGGCCAGTCTAATAGTGGCCACACACATAGTGATTGACCTATATAGGGGCATTAAGAAACAAGCAATGGTTCATCAATTTAAATATTGAACGATGAAACACAAACAGTATTATTCTATACTTTGTGATTGACTGAAAATATTGATCAAAATACGATCTATCAGCCATGAATCTGAGTGATCTATGAATTGCTTAATCAATCTTTATTATGATTGGTTCTCTGACACACACTTACAGTAAATGTTTATTTTATTGATTAGAAGCAATGGCAGCCTCCATAGTTCCCTGAGGACAGGATTACTTTTAGGCCCCATTCACACCTGAGCATTTACAAACCGCGTGAAAAACACGTGTTGTGTTTGCGGTACCATGAATGACACCTTGAATGCTGAAAGCATACACATGTTTTTCTGAACTGAAGAACGCGCAACAAGCGCATTAAAACGCGCAAAGCTCAATGCACAAAAAGTTACACTATGATGCTTTTGGCGTGCGTAGGGCAGCCCTTTGGGGTGAATGGGCTGCCCTGTGTGCACAGCACAAGAACATGCACAGAACGCGCATAAATGTGGCACGATTTTGCATGAATTCTCAATATGCTTGGGAGAGACTGAAGGAGTTTTTAACTTCCCGGAATGTCCATTTAGTTAGGCCTTCTCTAGATTCAGAGTTCAGGTGCAAGGACACTTAATGAGGTCAGTAGAGCAGTGGACGGTGTCAGTAGGACAGTGGACGGTGTCAGTAGGACAGTGGATGGTGTCAGTAGGACAGTGGATGGTGTCAGTAGAGCAGTGGATGGTGTCAGTAGGACAGTGGAAGATGTCAGTAGGGCAGAGGACGGTGTCAGTAGAGCAGTGGATGATGTTAGTAGAGCAGTGGATGGTGTCAGTAGAGCAGTGGATGGTGTTAGTAGGACAGTGGAAGATGTCAGTAGGGCAGAGGTTGGGGTCAGTAGAGCAGTGGATGGTTTTAGTAGTGCATTGGACGGTGTCAGTAGGGCAGTGGATGATGTTAGTAGGGCAGTGGATGATGTTAGTAGAGCAGTGGACGGTGTCAGTAGGGCAGTGGATGATGTTAGTAGAGCAGTGGATGGTGTCAGTAGAGCAGTGGATGGTGTTAGTAGGGCAGTGGACGGTGTTAGTAGAGCAGTGGATGGTGTTAGTAGGGCAGTGGATGGTGTTAGTAGGGCAGTGGATGGTTTTAGTAGTGCAGTGGATGGTGTTAGTAGGGCAGTGGATGGTGTTAGTAGGGCAGTGGATGGTGTTAGTAGGGCAGTGGATGGTGTTAGTAGAGCAGTGGATGGTTTTAGTAGAGCAGTGGATGGTTTTAGTAGGGCAGTGGATGGTGTCAGTAGAGCAGTGGATGGTGTTAGTAGGGCAGTGGATGGTGTTAGTAGGGCAGTAAATGGTGTTAGTAGGGCAGTGGATGGTGTTAGTAGGGCAGTGGATGGTTTCAGTAGAGCAGTGGATGGTGTCAGTAGGGCAGTGGATGGTGTCAGTAGAGCAGTGGACGGTGTCAGTAGAGCAGTGGATGGTGTTAGTAGGGCAGTGGATGGTTTCAGTAGAGCAGTGGATGGTGTCAGTAGAGCAGTGGATGGTGTTAGTAGGGCAGTGGATGGTTTCAGTAGAGCAGTGGATGGTTTCAGTAGAGCAGTGGATGCTGTTAGTAGGGCAGTGAACGGTGTCAGTAGAGCAGTGGATGGTGTTAGTAGGGCAGTGGATGGTGTTAGTAGAGCAGTGGACGGTGTTAGTAGAGCAGTGGATGGTGTTAGTAGAGCAGTGGACGGTGTTAGTAGAGGAGTGGATGGTGTTAGTAGGGCAGTAGATGGTGTTAGTAGAGCAGTGGATGGTGTTAGTAGAGCAGTGGACGGTGTTAGTAGAGGAGTGGACGGTGTTAGTAGAGCAGTGGATGGTGTTAGTAGGGCAGTGGACGGTGTTAGTAGAGCAGTGGATGGTGTCAGTAGAGCAGTGGACGGTGTTAGTAGAGCAGTGGATGGTTTTAGTAGAGGAGTGGACGGTGTCAGTAGGGCAGAGGTTGGTGGCAGAAGAACAGTGGATGGTGTCAGTAGTTTTTCATTTGTATTATTTTATTTTTTTTTTAAATATTATTTATTGTATTTAACACATTTTTTAACAACCCAGTTGGTGGGGGCTTTGATGAAATATTAAAGGTCTAAACAGACCCCTGATGTCTCACTTTTGAGACAAAGAAAAGGACTGAAGACAGAGTTTCCTTTCTCTGCAGCCTCAGCTGCACTGGACAGTAAATAAATGAGAGGTGCTCTGTGCTGAGCAGCTTCCACTGAAGCATGGTTAACATAGTTTACTATGCTTCGGTTATGAATGAACACAGTGAGTGATCAATACCAATCACTCACTGTGTTCATTCAGAAAAGGAAGGGGACGGTAAATTACATATTTACCCAGCCCCTTACCCCACTCTCCTTTCTGAAACATCCCCTGAAACAGCTGGCTGGAGAGGAGAGGAGGGAAACTGGAAGTGCTGTGGGGGGGGGGGGTGGGCAGGCAGCAGGAGGGGTGGCATTTACTATCAACGATCCCCAGGATTTACCCCCAGCGGAAGGGGGAGGAGGAGCAGCCTGCTTTCAGCTGCTGCAGGAGGAAAATACAGTCGATTTGTTCAAGTAAATGTTGCCCCCTCCCCCGTTTCTCCTATCCAGGTGTGACAGGGAAGGCCGCACGGGGCCCCCTGGGGCATGAAGAGCCACAGTCTGGTCTGAATAATGTGTCCATGTTTCAGGAGGAATCCTGGACAGGTGGCAACCCTAGGGTAAGCGCTACATACAATCAGATTGCAACACAAGATGCAATTTGCGTGCATTTTACATGCATTTTCTATCTGCGGGCACATGGGAAATATGGAAAAATGGACTTGAAAATTGCACAACTTAGAATATATATTTCATGGTTAATATTCCATGCGTTGCCAATAACCAAACTCAAAAAAGCAGCAGCAAGCCAGATTTTTTTTTTTTAAAGTCGCCCTGGCAATGCAATGCGATGAATGAAACATTGCTAGCTAATCCAGTAACTAGATAGAATCCCAGGTTAGGTTAGTATCTGCAGTGCTAGAAGAAGAGTGATGGAGTGGAGAAGGTTAAATGATCCATCCAGAAATGATTCATCACGACACGACAATGGCTTCTGGGAAGTGTCGGTCTGCCAGAGTAATTATTTGCTTGTAATTCCTGTGGCACCCTAATGCAGGCAGATTATCCCTCTGAATCAATACACAAACAAATACCAGGACTGGATGATGAGTCTGCAAGACAACCCTGAATTCTGAATTAACTTGGAGGATGTGCAATGCAAGGAGAGGAGCTTGGCCAACTGCTGACAGCTTAAAGTAGTTCTAAACTCTAATAGAACATTAAAGTGTCTCTACAGCCAAGAACAAAAATGTAATGTATGGCAGCTTACAAGTCCTTGAATGTGGTGACTGCATTTGTTTTTTTTAAGGCTTTTTCCCCCTATATTTTACTAGGTAATCCTGTGAATACAGGGGCGTATCTATCTACTGCGAGGCAAACAAGGCGCTTGCCTTTGGTGGCATTTTTCAAGGGGGGGGGGGCACTCTGAGAAGTGGCATCGCTACAGGGGCGCGAACCGCACCCAGGGGAAGGCACAGAGGGAACTTGGTTAGGCATAGTGGCGTCTTTCTCAAATGCCGAGCAATGTACCACCTGGCTCTTTAAACACGTACCAGGCAGGAGAGCGTTGCTGGCACTCCGGGTGAAACTTGTAAGTGATGGTGATGGCACACCAATGATAAGACCTGACACTCACTGTACTGCATCACTGGAGGAGCATATTCACTCTAGAGCAGAAAATGTAGCACTACAAAACACCTCCTTCTTTGTCATGGGGGGAGGGGGTGTAGTCCTCAGAATTAGCAAGGAACTATTGATAACAGTCAGCAGCCTGTGTTGCAGAGGTTATGGTCACTTTGTCACTGAAAAAACACATCAAACCGATCAGACATCTAAACAGTCCAGGCTCCCCGATTACATCAGAGTCCCCCTTTCATATCAGAAGCTTCCCCCATTACATTAGATCCCCCCCCCCCCATTACATCAGAGTTCCCCTTTCACATCAGAAGCCTCTCCCATCACATCAGGGCCCCTCTTATTACATCAGAGACCCCATTTCACAACAGAAGTCTCCCCTATTACATCAGAAGCCTCCCTCATTACATCAGAGTCCCCCTTTCACATCAGAAGTCTCCCCTATAACATCAGAGTCCCCCCTTATACATCAGAAGCCTCCCTCATTACATCAGAGTCCCCCTTTCACATCAGAAGTCTCCCCTATAACATCAGAGTCCCCCTTATACATCAGAAGCCCTACTCATTACATCAGAACCCCCTTTTACATCAGAAGCCTTAGCCATAACATCAGTCCCCCTTTCACAACAGAAGTCTCCCCCATTAAATCAGAAGCCTTCTCCATTACATCCGAGTCCCCCTTCCCCTATTCCATCATGGTCCCCCTTTCTCATCAGAGTTCCACATTAGAAGCCTCCCCATGACATCAAAGCTCCCCCCACCACCCTTTCTAAGTCCATGTCTTTATGGACCTTGCTTTGTGCGCAGTCATGTTGGAACAGGAAGGGACCATCTCCAAACTGTTCCCACAAAGTTGGGAGCATGAAATTGTCCAAAATGTCTTGGTATTCTGACGCTTTAAGAGTTCCCTTCACTGGAACTAAGTGGCCAAGCCCAACCTCTGAAAAACAACCCCACAACATAATCCCCCCTCCACCAAATGATTTGGACCAGTGCACAAAGCAAGGTCCATAAAGACATAGATGAGTTTGGAAAGGAGGAAATTGACTGGCCTTCACATTAGAGTGAAGACTGCGAGCCAGGCCTTCTCGTCCAACAATGTGCTTCTGGAAGAATGGTCAAACATTCCCATAGACACACTCCTAAACCTTGTGGGCAGCATTCCCAGAAGAGTTGAAGCTGTTATAGCTGCAAAGGGTGGACCAACTCAATATTGAACCCTACAGACTAAGATGTCATTGAAGTTAATGTGGGTGTAAAGTCCCAATACTTTTAGTAATATAGTGTAAATATATACAGTATCTCACAAAAGTGAGTACACCCCTCACATTTTTGTAAATATTTTATTCTATCTTTTCATGTGACAACACTGAAGAAATGACACTTTGCTACAATGTAAAGTAGTGAGTGTACAGCTTGTATAACAGTGTAAATTAGCTGTCCCCTCAAAATAAATCAACACACAGCCATTAATGTCTAAACCACTAGCAACAAAAGTGAGTACACCCCTAGTGGAAATGTGCAAATTGGGCCCAATTAGCCATTTTCCTCCTTCCCGGTGTCATGTAACTTGTTAGTGTTACAAGGTCTCAGGTGTGAATGGGGAGCAGGTGTGTTAAATTTGGTGTTATCGCTCTCACTCTCTCATACTGGTCACTGGAAGTTCAACATGGTACCTCATGATAAATGACTCTCTGAGGATCTGAAAAAAAGAATTGCTGCTCTACATAAAGATGGCCTAGGCTATAAGAAGATTGCCAAGACCCTGAAACTGAGCTGCAGCACAGTGGCCAAGACCATACAGCGGTTTAATAGGACAGGTTCCACTCAAAACAGGCCTCGCCATGGTCGACCAAAGAAGTTGAGTGCATGTACTCAGCGTCATATCCAGAGGTTGTTTTGGGAAATAGACATATGAGTGCTTCCAGCATTGCTGCAGAGGCTAAAGGGGTGGGGGGTCAGCCTGTCAGTGCTCAGACCATACGCCGCACACTGCATTACATTGGTCTGCATGGCTGTCCTCCCAGAAGGAAGCCTCTTCTAAATATGATGCACAATAAAGCCCACAAACAGATTGCTGAAGACAAGCAGACTTAGGACATGGATTACTGGAACCATGTCCTGTGGTCTGATGAGACCAAGATAAACTTATTTGATTCAGATGGTGTCAAGTGTGTGTGGCGGCAACCAGGTGAGAAGTACAAAGACAAGTGTGTCTTGCCTACAGTCAAGCATGGTGGTGGGAGTGTCATGGTCTGGGGCTGCATGAGTGCTGCCGACACTGGGGAGCTACAGTTCATTGAGGGAACCATGAATGCCAACATGTACTGTGACATACTGAAGCAGAGCATGATCCCCTCCCTTCAGAGACTGGGCTGCAGGACAGTATTCCAACATGATAATGACACCAAACACACCTCCAAGATGACCCCTGCCTTGCTAAAGAAGCTGAGGGTAAAGGTGATGGACTGGTCAAGCATGTCTCACAAACCTAAACCATAATGAGCATCTGTGGGGCATCTTCAAACGGAAGGTGGAGGAGCGCAAGGTCTCTAACATCCTCCAGCTCTGTGATGTCGTCATGGAGGAGTAGAAGAGGACTCCAGTGGCAACCTGTGAAGCTCTGGTGAACTCCATGCCCAAGAGGGTTAAGGCAGTGCTGGAAAATAATGGTGGCCACACAAAATATTGACACTTTGGGCCCAATTTGGACATTTTCACTTAGGGGTGTACTCACTTTTGTTGCCAGCGGTTTAGACATTAATGGCTGTGTGTTGAGTTATTTTGAGGGGACATAAAAGTTACACTGTTATACAAGCTGTACACTCACTACTTTACATTGTAGCAAAGTGTTATTTCTTCAGTGTTGAAAAGATAGAATAAAATATTTACAAAAATGTGAGGGGTGTACTCACTTTTGTGAGATATTTATATATATATATATATATATATATATATATATATATATATATATATATATATATACGCATGTGTGTTTGAGCTTTGGGGTGCACACCCTAATGCAATAGGCTGCACACGCCTATGTATTCAGTATGTGTTTGGAATTAGCCTGGGCCTTTTGGTATATGTTGTGTGGCTCCCACACCTCAGCTGGGATTAGAAGCATTGATTTGTGTTAAGTGGTGATAGCAATGGTTTCTGCTAGCATCATTGCTGTCAGAGACTGTGAATATAAAAGGGGAAATGATGGTCAGAAACTGGAGACATGATACAGGTTTGGTTGGAAACTAAAGACCTGTTGCAAAATACAGCGCAAGGCTTGGGCATATTACATGAGGCTAGTAGAAATCATTGCTATTACCACGTTACAAAGCAACACTGACACTCTCACTACCCAACTGGCATCTGAGGGCCACACAACATGTACCAGAGAGCATATGTAGCCCTCAGGAAGCAGATTGGGTACCAGAGGCTTACACTTTTGTTTTTGACTACAGGGAAGGGGCGGATTCAATTTCAGGCCTGGCCTATGACTGATGGTTGTATGTTGCCTTGAGTTGTATCATTTGGACCACTATTTGTCTTAGTGACCATTGTCATTGTACAGAGAGCTGTCTGGTTGTCTATCCCAGAGGTCTCCAAACCTTCTGAACAAAGGGTCAGTTTAGTGTCCTTGAGGCTTTAGGGATGGAAAACTGTGGCCAGTGGGTTTAGAAATGCCCTGGTGTCATTGAGAGTAAACAGTGCCTCATCATTGGTTTTAGTGGAAGAAATAGTGCCATATTGTTGGTATCAGTTGGAGGGAAAGTGCCCCATTGTTGGTAATCAAGGTAGGAATGGTGCTTTATCGTTGGTGTCTGTGCATGGAATAGTGCCCCATTGTTGGTATCTGTGGGATGAATGGTGCCCTATTGTTGGTGTCTGTGAGAGGAAGGGTTTCCCATCATTGGTGTCAGTGGATGGTATGATGACCCAAGGGCCGGATAAAGGCAAGCACAGGGCTACATCTGGCTCACAGGCTACATTTTGGAGACCACAAGTCTATCCACAAAATAGGCCTAACACAGGCTTTAACTTCACCTTTAACCACGGAGCTAAAATCAAGAACTAAGGGCTGTATTTGCATGTCGAACATCTGCGGTTTGTTGGTGCTCAGGTCAACTGTGTGAATGATTGAGAGACATGCATCTCAACCTTTATCTTCCTATGATAATATTTTGTATGTGGGTGTTACTTTTATGTACTGATGAGTTATCCAACCAATGGTGTCCACCAAAAACGCTCTTTTTTGGTGACCAATCCATCACCAAGACAAAACAAGATGGAAAATCCCAAATTTTAGGGTTGTTTAGTTTTTGTATCCAACAAAATAGGCCTAAAACATGCTTTAACTCCACCTTTAAGAATTAGCTTCAATGTATTGGTTCTCTCTTGATTTCCACCAACATTTCAGGAAAACACTCAGTATTGCTCATTCCTATTTAGGAGCTAAAATCAAGAACTGAAGGCCAAACTGAAGGCTCTTTTTTGGTGACCTATCAAATTGAAGGCTCTTTTTTGGTGACCTATCAAACTGAAGGCTCTTTTTTGGTGACCTATCAATCACCAAGACAAAACAAGACGGAAAATCCTAAATTTTAGAGTTGTTTAGTTTTTGTATCCCAAAAAATAGGCCTACAACGTGCTTTAACTCCACCTTTAACCATTAGCTTCAATGTATTGGTTCTTTCTTGATTTCCACCAACATTTCAGGAAAACACTCAGTATTGCTCATTCCTATTTAGGAGCTAAAATCAAGAACTGAAGGTCAAATTTGCATGTTGAACCTTTGAGGTTTGTTGGTGTATCTCAATATTTATCTTACTATGATAATATTTTGTATGTTGGTGTTATTTTTATGTACTGATGAGTTATCCAACCAATGGTGTCCACCAAGAATGCTCTTTTTTTGGTGACCTATCAATGACCAAGACAAAACAAGATGGAAAATCCAAAATTTTAGAGTTGTTTTGTTGTCTATCCAATAAATAGGCCTAACACGTGCTTTAACTTAACCTTTAACCATTGACTTCAATGTATTGGTTCTCTCTTGATTTCCACCAACATTTCAGGAAAACACAAAATTTTGCTTATTCCTATTTAGAGCTAAAATCAAGAACTGAAGGCCAAATTTGCATGTTGAACATCTGCGGTTTGTTGGTGCTCAGGTCAACGATTGAGAGAAAAGTATCTCAACCTTTATCTTCCTATGATAATATTTTATATGTTGGGGTTACTTTTATGTAACGATGAGATCCCTAACCAATGATGTCCACCAAGAATGCTCTTTTTTTTTATTGACCTATCATTAAGCAACATGACTCCACGGGAGCAGATGTATCCAAAGAAGTGTAAAAATTGTATCTATGGAATAAACGGTCCATTAAAAGAAGTAACTGTTTTATTCCAGATCACATAAGCCCATCTGTCCCATCCTAAATGAGGCATATCCGCTGTAAATAGCATCAAGGTCACGGTGGCTTCGCACTTCAAAGACAGGCGGGCGGGCATGCGTTCCCGTACGAGATTCTTTTCTTTATACTGATCCGAAGATATTTTTTTTCGCTCACAAGATCAGGCGGCCTCGCTAACAAAGGAGCCTGTTTAATTTGCCACGCTGTGGCTGTACAGACCGTTTAAGAGGATCACAGGAGGAGACGGCAAGAGACTGTAAGCCGCATTGACTAGAGGACAAGAATAACAAGCTAATAATCACATGACCGCATTGTAGAGATGCTGCAATCCGCCGCCATTCTGCAAAGAAGCCAATGTGTGTCTAATCGGGAGTACGGCAGCAGTCGGCGCCCTCATCAATTCTCACCTGAACAACTGCAACCTCCCTTTGTCTGCTCTACTATTGACAGGACTGTCATATGTGAAGTCTATCTTGAGTGCAGCAGTGAGGTTTTGAAGAGACCCTATTAGGTCTCAAAAAGAAATCAGAGCGTTTGTTTTCCTGTAACAGTGGAGATTGCATACATTGATACCAACTGTCCCGGATTTGCCAGGACAAGCCTCCATCTTAAACCTCAGTCTTGATGATGCTGTGTCCTGGGATTTTTTTTTTAATAAAATGTGCTCCTATTTAACCCATTATTAACCCATAGTTAAAGCTTACATCCTTTATTAACCCCTTCTTGCCCTTTTCCCCTGAACTATTATTTTCCTGCTTATTTATTTATTTATTTTTATATACCTAAAGAACTTTGGATAGAGTGGAGAGGGATAACTTGGGTTGGGTTTTCATAGCTTGGAAAAGAAGAAAGGTAACAGCGCTCTCTACAGGGACAGCGTAATCAATACACCAGGTCCACTCACAGGTGCCGAGGCTCGATGTGTCCCAACACACTCCAATGCAACAGTAATAAGGAGAGCCGGCAAAACTGTAATCCTTGAAGTGACGTTTATTGGTACATCAGAGTGACAATAAAACAATAAAGCTGACGCGTTTCGGCAATAGCCTTTTCATAGCTGTCTGTGCCCCCAATAGGTAGATTCGCCCTCTTTATTTGTTATCTTTATTATTATCTTCGGGGGGGGGGGGGGGGATCCCAAATTATGGGTTGTCACAAGAACAGGAATAAAAGGGAAATCTTCCAGGATTTCACTTTGGAGGGATCTCCCCTCACTTCCTGTTTTTGGCTTTGCGACAGCAAGTGAAGGGAAATCTCCCCATAACTCAGAGGCAACAGAAAAAAACTAACAGGGGTTAGTATAACTCTCCCTTACTCTATCAAAAATATTAAAAAAAAGATTTTGCCTTTGATTCGTTTATTTTCTATTCTTCTAACCACTTGAACTTTTTTCATTTCTCCTTGTTTTGTTCATTATTTTTTTTCAGTGTCACATAAATAAACGGCAGAAATTTAAAAAATATATATATATGGTGGATGGATGGACTGGCTGGGAACAGTAGTCCACCTATTGCCATGTGTCAGGCTGTCGTGGGGAGGTACCGAATATCTCTGGCCTGGTGAAGCACATTGGTAATACCTTCCAAAAGACTGTGTGGCTACCAAACTCAATGGGCCAATAGGGAGAGGCTGTGCATGTCTCTGGCTTATTGATTTGCTGAAACATCACCCTTATGGTCTGCAAGATGGGATTATTCAGAGTGATTCCTTCTTGTTCCAATGGAAGTGAAGTAACCATAATCTAACAGTTTTACAGTGGAGGATTTTCACAGAACGAAAGGAATTCATTAGGAGCAATATTCTGCAGGAGTCAGTGCAGAGGAGAAGGAGCAATAGTCGGCAGAGGAAGTCTGTACAGTAAATGTGCATCATTTTCAAGGTGAAAGCTGCTGATTCATGTATTACCAAAGTGATAGCAATACACTAAGTACCATGGGCATCCCATATCTTCCATTATCCCAACCAAGTTGTATCCCGCAATAATTGCAACAAAACTACGCAAATTACTTCTCGCTGTCTTAAATGATAGATGGGGGTCTAGCAGCAGGGTGATTGGCAGATTGCTAGTAACCAAGTGGTAACCATACCGCTACATATATATATATATATATATATATATATATATATATACCGTATTCATCTGCGTATAACACGCACTTTTTTCCCCTTAAAATCAGGGGAAAATCGCGGGTGCGTGTTATACGCCGATCCCCTGCGATCCCCCGCTGACTGAGCGGAGCGATCGCCGACCGCGATTTGAAAATGGCGCCGCCGGCGCCGAAATACACAGAGCCGGTCCTCGGCTCTTCTCGGCCACTTTCGGCTTCACTCGAGCGCCGCCCGAACCTAGCCGAGTACACTTCGGCTAGCTCCGCTCACAGTCACGCCCATCCCGGGCAGGACTACGAGTGGAGCCAAAGCCGAAAGTGAACGAAAGCCGACAAGAAGAGCCGAGGACCGGCTCTATGTATTTCGGTGCAGGCGGCGCCATTTTCAAAACTGCAGTGACACTGACATGTCACTGCAGTTTAACTGCAGCCTGGGCAAGGCTGCAAAAGGACACAGACAAAGCTGCAGATCGGCACTGGCACAGCTGCAAGGCTGCAAATGGACACTGATGAGGCTGCAAATGACACCAAGGCTGCTGACTGCAAGGCTGCAAATGACACCAAGGCTGCAAATGACACTGGACAGGCATGCAGATGGACACTCTGCAAGGCTGCATTGATGGGCATTTAAATGTAATTTTTTTTACCTTAAAACATTTTTTTCCTTAAAAATTCCCTCCTAATTTTGGGGTGCGTGTTATACGCCAATAAATACGATATATATTTATATATATATATATATATATATATATATATACATACAGTATATATTATATATATATATATATATATATATATATATATATATATATATATATATAGTTGCATTTTTAAAATTCACAATATGTGCCTCAAAAATAAACAGCTAAACAAAAGAGCTAACCAACTTAAAATAATTAAATGAACGTTAAAAAGGAAAACCTAATAGATACCAATCCTACATATTTCATTTTACTAAAGCTATTGCCAAAAATACAGGTGCATAGTAGAGTTAAGAACTGCTGGTCCATAGGGAGTATACAGGTGTGAGATCTGAATTTGCTTAAAGTAATGATGAATTCAAAATCATGTAATACTGTATGTCCACGGAGAGGTTGCAGCGTTTAAACTTGCGTTTTTTTTTTGGTTTTTTTTTTGGCAACAACACATGCGGACCCCGCCTGACGTCATGTACTGGGGCCCATAAATCAAGTGGCAGCTGTGAATCATCCCTAAAATAAGATTAATTTCTCCTTTTCTCTGCCAGTTACACATTTAAAGCCAGACCACCCCTCTCCTCCGTCCCGGGACTCACATGATTCCCCGACGCTAATTTGCCGGCCGCTCCCCGCGGCAGGCCTCCCCCCTAAACAGATTACACGCTGATGTTTGCCTCTCGGCCCATCTGCTCCAGCAGAAAAAGAATAGGCCGGCTGATGTTTAATTGATTTAATCTCGGCCCCAGCTGCGTTGTACAGCGTTCAATCAATGACAAGGGGAAGACTGGCGATGGGCTCTGGATTCAGTCGGAGAGAAATTAATGTGACACGGCTGACTGGATCGGTGATATTTTAATATCTGCTGCATCAAGCCAGCGGTAAGGAGACGGGGCCCGGAGCACCGGAGGAAGAAAAACAAACAAATCCGGCCAATCGGCAGCTTAATGAGTGATTTCCTTTGCATAATAAAGGCCAATTGAACTTTTCATTTAAATCCGCTAAATACATTCCAGATGTATCAAAACAAAAAAAGTATGCATTGACTTACAATAAATTTTTTTTTAGAAAGTGTTAAAAAGTCTGTTCCCTGCCAGCATGCTGCAGAGATAGAAACTTACTTTCTGTGTGTAAGCAGCAGTCTCTCTGCAGAGATCTGACATGCCCTCTGCTGAGTCTGTGTGTGAAAGCAGTGGTCTCTTTGCGGAAGTCCAACAAGCCCCCATACTGAGCCAGACCTATACCTCTACATTCAGTAAAATGTAGGCTCCCTGATGAACAGAGAGGGGGTGTTTCAGACTTCATGTTCCTTTTTTGCAACCAATATGACTCTGCACCTCTATGCACTACAGTTGTTCCTCTTTTGTTCCGGCCTTCCCTTCAGTCTTGCACAGTTGTACCGGCTCCTCTCTGTACTGAAATGGCTTACTCTGATTTCACTGCACACTGTGAGCTTCTCCCAATGTGCATTAGAAGCAGCAAGTCAGCTAGAGCTCCGCCTCATTTCCTGGATAAAGAACATTCAGCATCATCTAGCCATTTTCTCCCCGGACTGACTTTCCCTGGTCCATTTCATTTATTGGCTTTCTGTTCTTTCAATCAGGGAGGTTCAGCATCACATGTGGGCTTTACCTAGGATGTCATCCATGCAAATACAACCTGTCTGGGAGCGCTTATTCCTCACGGCTGACATCCACCAACGCAGTTTACCATGCTTCAGTGATGAATGGACACAGGAGCGATCGGTACCAATTGCTCACTGTGTTCATTCAAGAAGGGGCTGGTAAACATGACATGCTTACCAGCCCCTCCCCTACTCTCTATCCTGAACGCTGCGCCGATCTCCTGCCCCAGCAGCAGCTGCAGTTGCCAAGAGCGGGAGGTGGGGAAGATGGACGTCAGCAATGCAGGGAGGGGGCTTGGTGGAGGGGAATTGGTGGAGGGGGGCACAGTACAAGGGGGGTGGGGCAGAGCAGCAGGGTGGATTGACAGGTTAATCTTACTATGGCTCCCTTACAGCACTCTAAGCTGGCAGGAGGGGAGAGGAAAAAAGCCGGAGGAGGGGAGAGGAAGAGAATCTGGAAGGAGGGGAGAGGAAGAGAAGCCGGAAGGGGGTGAGAGGAGGAGAAGTTGGCAGGAGTGGAAAGAAAGAGAAGCCGGCAGGAGGGTAGAGGAAGAGAAGTTGGCAGTAGGGGAGAGGAAGAGAAGTCGGGGGAGGGGGAGGAAGAGGAGTTAGCAGGAGGGGAGAGGAAGAGAAGCTCTGGCAGGAGGGTAGAGAGGAAGAGAAGCCGTAAGGCGGTGAGAGGAGAAGAAGTTGGCAGAAGGGGATAGTAAGAGAACCCAGTGGAGGGGAGAGGAAGAGAAGCTGGCAGGAGGGAAGAGAAGCTGGAAGGAGGGGAAGAGAAGCTGGCAGGAGGGAAGAGAAAGAGAAGCCGGCAGGAGGGTAAAGGAAGAGAAGTTGGCAGGAGGGGAGAGGAAGAGAAGTTGGAGGAGGCGAGAGGAAGAGAAGCTGGAGGAGGGGAGAGCAAGAGAAGGCCAGCAAGAAGGGAGAGGAAGAGAAGTTAGCAGGAGGGGAGAGGAAGAGAAGCTGGAAGGAAGGGAGAAGAAGAGAAGCCTGAAGGAAGAGAAAGGAAGAAAAGCTGCTGGAGGGGAGAGGAAGAGAGGCTGACAGGAGGGGAGAGGAAGAGAAGCCGCAGGAGGGGAGAGGAAGAGAAGCTGGCAGGTCGGGAGAGGAAGAGAAGCCGGAAGGTCGGGTGAAGAAGAGAATCCGGAAGGAGGGGAGAGGAAGAGAAGCCGGGAGGAGGGGAGAGGAAGAGAAGCTGGAAGGAGGGGAGAGGAAGAGAAGCCGCAGGAGGGGAGAGGAAGAGAATTCGCAGGAGGGGAAAGGAAGATAAGCTGGCAGGTGGGGACAGAAAGAGAAGCCGGAAGGAGGGGAGAGGAAGAGAAGCCAGAAGGAAGGGAGAGGAAGAAAGGCTGGCAGGAGAGGAAGAGAAGCTGGCAGGAGGGGAAAGGAAGAGAATCTGGTAGAAGGGGAGAAGAGAATCCGGCTGGAGGGGAGAAGAAGGGAATCTGGCAGGAGGGGAGAGGAAGAGAAGCCGGTCGGGGGGAGAGGAAGAGAAGCTGGTCGGAGGGGAGAGGAAGAGAAACTTCAGGGGAGCCACAGAAGATCAGTGCGGCGGGGGGGGGGGCACTTAAGAGTGGGGGGGGGGCATTTTGGAGTACAGGTAGTGTAGAGGCAGCTCCTCCATGTGTGCAAGGTGTGTCAGTGCACAGTAGGCCCCCTGTTCCTTAGGGCCCGTGTGCACCGTGCACATATTGCTTACATGATACACCATTGCTTTCCTTGTTTTGGATTGTGTAGAAGGAGTAGGCCATCTCAGCACTGCAGCTGTTGTAGAACTACAAGTCCCATTACGCAATGCAAGACTCTGACAGCCAAAAGCATGAGTCCCAGAGGCATGATAGATTTTGTAGTTGCACCACAACTGGAGCACAGAGGAAGCCTACCCTTGGTGTAGGGGAAGGGTTCGAACCTCTGTCTGGTTTTTAATTGCGGTCAGTGTCCCCTCGCTTCTTGTAAGGGCAACATTTGAATAGAAAGGACGACACAGACAAAAACAAAAACACCTATGTAGTAGAGAAAAGCGTTACAACTTGGGCATTCCTGGTGAGAACTGCCTCCTCTATTTCTCTATAGGTGTCACAGGGACAGGAAGTGAGGGAAAATCTTGCCAAATAGGGACACAAATAGGAAAAAACATAAATAATAGAAACTTTAACTCTTCCCCACTCTATTCAAGACTAAAAAAAAAAAAAAAAAAAATTTGGTTGGAGTTGGCTCTGCAATTCTATAGGCAGATAACCCCTGGCAGTCTGCTGGGAATTATATATAATTACTGCAGTTTGAAGACTGTAGACGCCATTTGTTCCCATGGCTGCCTTCCCCGTGTCACCCAGGAATACAGAATGTCCCCTTTCAGCAGGGCTGTCCTCAGAACAGTGCCATTTTCAGCGTTTTCGCTGGAAGCAAAAATTCATCCCACAATATCATAAGGCGAAGACAAAGAGCTTCTCATAACCCCTCAGATCGGGGCACAAGTTCCTCTCCGAAGCATTCTTACAGTGGAAAGAAGAAAAGTTCCCAACTGCCAAGCTATGAAAGAAGTGACTATCACGGGGCTGAACTGCGAGGAATTTTTATGTCCCCATTTAGCGGAGTCTCACAATGGCCAGTTCATAGCCGATTGTTCCGAGAAACTAAATTGGGCCCCGATGGCGGCCTCTGCCTGCGGAGAAAAGGCGGGAGACGGGATGGTGGATAAGATAAGACATAGCGCCCTGGAGGAAGGCGAACATCTAATGTTCATATATTTAATGTTTACAGCTAAAATTAAAGGGTTGGTCCACCAAAAACTGTTTTTTCAGCTCATGGCAGAGGGTTAGAGGAACTTAACTTACTAGCATTTTAAGCTATGAGCTATGCCCAAGCAAGGTACCTAGGTGAAGTCCCGGCAACATTGGCATGCTCAGGCTGGGGGTTCCCTAATATTGGAGCTATGCCCAAATTATCTAGATTAGGTTCAGCAGCAGTTATACAAGCAGGCCTGGTGTCCCCGATATAAGAGCTGCATCTAGACACCTTGGGCATAAGTCACATATTAGGGTCCACAGGCCTGCTTGTATAACAGCTGTTGAAGTTCATCTAGGGGCGTTGGGTATAGCTCCTATATTATGGACCCAAGGCCTGCTAATGCCACTGCGGCTGGAACTTTACCAAGGTACCTTGTGCATAGCTAGAGTTGCCACCTGATCCCTTTAACATGAACAAAATGTTCCTTTATTAAAAAATTTTAGGCATGATACAGTACAGTTTATGAAGTACAACATGGAAATAGTTGAAGGTACATGTAGGTTATCTTACAACAGTTGAGAGTCATATTCAACAGTTCAGCAGAGTGCCCTTATAACACACATACCTAGGTGCCCCCCAGGAGGAAAATATTTGGGTTGACACTTGAGGGTCTGGCATCCACACTGTCCAGAGGCTGTGCTAAAAGGGAAATGTCCCCACTGTGCAGTCCAGGGTAGCCAGACTCTCTCGTATTTCTCAGGGCAGTTCCTGTTTATGTATGTCAATTTGTACATAGGAAGTTCCGAGTTAGATTGTTCCCAAGAACCTACGGAGGGAGGGGATCGGGAATTCCATTTAAGTATGATCTCTCTTCTAGCGTAGTATAATAGGAAACATAAGTTTTTTTGTATATCTAGGCCTTTGGTCATCATCATGAATGTTTAGGAGCAGTAACTCAAGGGTGATCGGGAGAGCCAGCTGGAGACGAAAGTTTATAAGCTCAACCACCTCCGTCCAGAACCGAGCCACTCTGGGGCAGCTCCTAAACATATGCATGTATGTACCATCATCACCACCACAGCGAGTGCAGTTGGCAGATCTCTCTGGGTAAATGCTATGTAGCCTCTGGGGTGTAAAATATACTCTGTGTAAAAATTCGTCCTGAATCAGTCTGTCCCTGGAGGAAATTAATACCTGGGCACTTTCCCCAAGACAGTCGTCCCAGTCCTCCCTGTCTAATGCCCCATACACACGATCAGAAATTCTGTCAGAAAAAACTTGGATGGTTTTTCCGACGGAATTCCGCTCAAGCTTCTTTGCCTTGCATACACCCGGTCACGCAAAAGCTCTCTGAACTTTCGACCGTCAAGAACGCGGTGACGTACAACACTACGACGAGCCGAGAAAATGAAGTTCAATGCTTCCGAGCATGCGTCGAATTGTTTCCGAGAATGCGTGATTTTTTGCGCGTCCGAATTGCATACAGACGAGCGCATTTTCGGATAGGAACTTTTTCCGTCCAATAAATAGAGAGCCTGCTCTCAATCTTTTAGCTGGCTGGAATTCTGCCAGCAAAAGTCCCATGGAGCATACATACAGTTGGAATTTCTGACCAAAAGCTCACATCCGACTTTTGCTGGCAGAATTTCTGATCGTGTGTATGGGGCATTAGTCTGGTACGTCAGCCTTCCATTTCTCCCAAAGACGTTCCATTTTGGGAGAGTGAACTCCCAGTAGGTCAAAATACAGTGTAGACAAAGGTTTAGAGGCCAGTCTTCCTTACCTCATCCCTTTAAACCCGAACACATATTAATTACACAGGTTCTGAGGCTAATTTAATGCAGGTAAGACACTAAGTGAGTTTAGCTTCCACCTTAATCAGCCACAGAACCTGTGTAATTAATATGTGTTCGGGTTTAAAGGGATTAGGTGGCAACACTAGGCATAGCTCATATTTTGGCCTCCAAGCTTCCTTGTACTGCTCTTGCTGGAAATTCAGCTTGATACCTTGGGCATAGTTCATTCTAAGGACCTCAAGCTTGCTGGTACTACAGATTCTGGAACTTCGTCCAGGTACCTTTGAAGGTACCTAGATGAAACTTTAACAACAGTGGTAGAAGCAGGCCTGGGGTTTCCAAAAGCAGTACAAGGAAGCCTGGGGGTCCCTAATATATGAAATATACCCAAGGTATCCAGGTAAAGTTCCAGCAACAGTGGTATGAGCAGGCCTGGGGTCCCTAATATAGGAGCTATGGCCAATGCACCCAGATTAGGTTCAGCAGCAGTTATACAAGAAGGTCTGTTGTCCCTAATATTATGAACTATGCCCAAGGTATCTAGATAAAGTTCTGCAGCAGTTATACAAGCAGGTCTGTGGTTACTAATATATGAGCTATGTCCAAGGTACCTAGGTGAAGTTCTAGCAACAGTGGCATGAGCAGGCCTGGGGTCCATAATATAAGAGCTATGGCCAAGGTACCTAAATTAGGTTCAGCAGTATTTATACAAGCAGGCCTGGTGTCCCCAATATATGAACTATGCTGAAGGTACCTAGATGAAGTTCCAGCAACAGTGGTACAAGCAAGATTGGGGTCCCTAACATTACGAGCTATGCCTAAGATACCTAGATGACATTCCGCAACAGTTATACGTGCAAGCCTGCGGTCCCTAATATGTGAGCTATGCCCAAGGTACCTTGATGAAGTTCCAGCAACAGTGGCATAAGAACGCCTGAGGACCCCAGAATAGAAGCCATTTCCAAGGTACCTAGG
This sequence comes from Lithobates clamitans, assembly GCA_037952925.1. Classification (NCBI taxonomy): domain Eukaryota; kingdom Metazoa; phylum Chordata; class Amphibia; order Anura; family Ranidae; genus Lithobates; species Lithobates clamitans. The sequence goes on from JBBGZY010001781.1 coordinate 71,103, forward strand.
TGAAGTTCAGCAGCAATTATACAAGGTGGCCCGTGATCCCTAATATGTGACCTATGCCCAGGGTGCCTAGAGGAAGTTCCAGCAACAGTGGTATGATCAGGTCTGGTGTTCCTAATATGTGACCTATGCCCTAAATACCTAAATAAAGTTCCAGCAAGATCGGTACAAGCAGGCTTGGGGTCTCGGAATATGAGCTATGCCCAAAGTACCTAGGCAAAGTTCCAGCAACAGTGGCATGAGCAGGCCTGGGTCCCTAATATAGGAGCTATGCCCAAGGTACCAGGATGAAGTTCAGCAACAATTATACTTCTCTGAGCTGCTATCTCAGTCCAGGACGCAGATGTGGCCCTGGAAGATTCCTGAACAAGAGTCACTCTGTCCTTCTGGAGAGATAAGCAGAGGAAGGTATTGTCAGAAGAAGTACAGTGATCTGAGTGGTAATAAATACCTGGAAGTGTTACACTGTAATTACATGTTACACTGACACATATATGTCGAAAAATATATGACACTAGGGCCTTTTTAACCCGTAGCTGCCCAAATATAGCCAGTAAAGTTGCATTGTTGACCAAAACTGGATAGTGCAATCCAGACCTACAATTGAGCTTTCAGAAGATTGCAGATGGTCTAGCAGAGCAGAGAAAGCCACAGAGCATCTTATAACAGAGTTTATTTTGGCTGCTGTGTGCGTCTCTCTGCTGTGCTCAAAGCCCCACTTGCAGATCTTCTACAGCAGTCATTCTCATCCAGCGTGCCAGGAAATCCTAGGGTTCCTTCAGAGGTGGCTGGGGGTTCCTTGAGCTGTGGTTGAGTGACTTTCTATATAATGGGACAATGCCACTTAGCAAAACCAGCTGCATGAACTCATTGGTCTTTTTTGGATGCCTGCATGAGGTGCATTGTGACCAACCACTAATGTAAGGAACATTCTTCTCACTGACCTCCAATGTAAGGGGCATTCTTCTCACTGATCACCAATGTAAGGAACATTCTTCTCACTGATCACCAATGTAAGGAACATTCTTCCCACTGACCACCAATGTAAGGAACATTCTTCTCACTGATCACCAATATAAGGAACATTCTTCTCACTGATCACCAATGTAAGGAACATTCTTCCCACTGATGACCAATGTAAGGAACATTCTTCCCACTGACCACCAATGTAAGGAACATTCTTCCCACTGATCACCAATGTAAGGAACATTCTTCGAACTGATCACCAATGTAAGGAACATTCTTCGAACTGATCACCAATGTAAGGAACATTCTTCGAACTGATCACCAATGTAAGGAACATTCTTCTCACTGATCACCAATGTAAGGAACATTCTTCGAACTGATCACCAATATAAGGAACATTCTTCCCACAGATCACCAATGTAAGGAACATTCTTCTCACTGATCACCAATATAAGGAACATTCTTCTCACTGATCACCAATGTAAGGAACATTCTTCCCACTGATCACCAATGTAAGGAACATTCTTCTCACTGATCACCAATGTAAGGAACATTCTTCCCACTGACCACCAATGTAAAGGAACATTCTTCTCACTGATCACCAATGTAAGGGACATTCTTCCCACTGATCACCAATGTAAGGAACATTCTTCCCACTGACCACCAATGTAAGGAGCATTCTTCCCACTGATCACCAATGTAATGAACATTCTTCCCACTGATCACCAATGTAAGGAACATTCTTCCCACTGATCACCAATGTAAGGAACATTTTTCCCGCTGATCACCAATATAAGGAACATTCTTCCCACTGACCACCAATGTATTGGATTTAGTTGAAAACTATTTGAAGGGTTCCTCTGGGGTGAAGGTTGCGCCACAGGCACAGTTTTTACATTCTGCCAACATAAAGGCACATTTTCCATGCAGGGCACAATCCTGTCCTCACTTTGTATTCACAGCGGCAGAACTCGGTCACATGAATTATCAGCAGGAGCCCTCTCTTTATATAGAGCACCCAGGCAAATGTTATTATGGGATGTACAGACCTAAAATAAGATCTGTCTTCTGCAATGAAACTTTTTACTGCCGGATCATGTGATACTTTGTGGTCTTTGTACAGAGTTGATAATATTGCCGGGACATTCTGTAGAACGCGGGGGATGCAGGACGATGAGGAAACACGGGAGGATAGTCCTGCAGACAGAGGGACACCACCAGGGACAATTAAGGCTTTGGAATCTTTGGATACATTGCATATAATATTGCCTATCGCCAATGTCCTAAGCCTGCAATGAATGTAGCAGTGGCTTGGCTTAGTGGTTAGCACTTCTGCCTTGCAGCGCCGGGGGTCATCAGTTTGTATCCCAACCTTGACATACCTGCATGGAGTTTGCATGTTTTTTACATAGGTTTCTTTCTGTGCTCCAAAGACATGCTGGTAGGTTAAAAGGCTCCTGTCTGAATTGGCCCCGGTATGTGTATAATTGTACTGTATGTGAGGTTCCAGGGACCTCAGATTGTAAGCGCCTTAAAATCAGGAACTGATGTGAATGTACACTATATGTAGTGCTGTGTAAATTGTCAGTGCTATATAAACTAGACATGTGAGGTTCGTTTCGTTCCGAATTGAAATTCGGACAAATTTTTTTTTTTTTCGGAAATTCGAGTCTGTCCGAATTTTCGAATTACAATAGTACCGAATTTAAAAAAATCCGAAATAACAAAAAAAAAATTTGGTGAAATTATAATTAGAATAGTCTTCAAATAGTTTTCGAATAGTTTTTCGAATTCGAATACTTTTCAAATTCGAAAAGTTTTCAAATTCGAATACTTTTCAAATTCGAAAAGTTTTCGAATTCGAATACTTTTCAAATTCGAAAAGTTTTCAAATTCGAATAGTTTTCAAATTTCCAAAGAGAATAAAATAGAATAGAAAATAAAGGAATAGAATAGAAAAAAAATAATAGAATAGAAATTAATATAACAGAACGCAAAAGAATAGAGTAAAACTGAATAAAATAGAATAGATAATAAAAGAACAGAATAGACTAGAATATAATAGCAACAAATAGAATAGAATAGAATAACATAGAAAGAATATAACCATCTTCTGAAATTTGAATTTCAAAAAGAATAAATTTTAATTTGAATACATAAGAAAAGAATAGAATAGAGTAAAACTGAATAAAATAGAATAGATAATAAAAGAACAGAATAGACTAGAATGTAATAGAAACAAATAGAATAGAATAGAATAACATAGAATATAACCATCTTCTGAAATTTGAATTTCAAAAAGAATAAATTTTAATTTGAATACATAAGAAAAGAATAGAATAGAAAGAATAGAATGTAAAAAAAAAAGAATATAATAGAAAAGACTATAATAGGATAGAAAAAAAAAACAATAGAATAAAATAGAATAGAATAGAAAGAATATAACCATTTCCCAAAATTCAAACAGAATCAATTCGAATTTCAATAGAATAGAAAAGAATAGATTAGAATAGAATAGAAAATAACAGAATAGTTCAGAAAAAAAACAACAGAATAGCATAGAAAGTATTTAACCATCTTCCAAATTTCGAATTTTGAAAAGAATTAATTTGAATAGGGAAGAATAGAATAGAAAATAAAATAAGAGAAAAGAATAGAATAGAATAAACACATAGAAAAAATCATAGAATTAAAAAACAATAGAATAGCATAGAAAGAATATAACAATTTCCCAAAATGGTTCTTTTCTATTCTATTCAAATTTCAGAAGATGGTTATAAACTTTCTATTTCATTCTATTCTTTTTGTTATTCTATTCTATTCCTTTCTATTCTATTCTTTTATTTTCTATCATATTTTGTTCTGTTTTACTCTATTATATTCTATTCTTCTATTTTATGTTATAATCTTTTCTATTCTATTCTATTTTTCTTCTATTCTATCCCTTTGTTTTCTATCCTATTTTACCCTCTTTGGAAACTGGAAAACTATTCAGATTCTAAAACAATTTGAATTCGAAAACTATTTTAATTGGAAAACTTTTTGAAATTTGAAAACTACTTGAAATTCTGATGTGATGAGTGGGACTCTGATGAAAAGGAAAGGGGCTCTGACATGATGGGGAGGTTTCTGATGTAAGGGGTGGACTCTGATGTAAAAGGGGGAATTCTAATGGAAGGGGGGCTCTCATGTGAAAGGGGGGGGGGGTGCTCTGTTATTATGAAATGGGGCTCTCTTGTGTTGGGGGCTTCTAATGTGAAGGGGGGGAGTTTTGATGTAATGGGTGATGCTTCTGATGTGAAAGGGGGGACTCTGAACAGTCCAAAAATCAGACGTACCACTACATTTCTAACGCTTCTCTCTATCATGCGCTGCCATAATGAATAGGGGTTACCATTCCACATGAATTGGGCAGCAATGCATTTAACTTGCTTCACCATGCATTGCGTTATCGCATGAATTGTTGCAACACATACAGTATCTCACAAAAAGTGAGTACACCCCTCACATTTTTGTAAATATTTTATTCGATCTTTTCATGTGACAACACTAAGTGCCGATTCACACGGGGTCAACGCGGCTTCAGTGCGACTTTAAGCAACTTACAACGCGACTTCAAGTCGCCTCCAGGACAGGCGACTTTGGCTGTAGCCAATCACAGAATAATCAGCTCTCTGGGAGGGAGGGGTTTGCCTGGGTAAACTAAATTCTTTTCCTGTAATGTCGCTTCAATATAGATGGAGATCCGACTTGGAGGCGACTTCCATTGAATTCTATGGGTACAGGTCGCCTAGAAGTCGCCTTGAAGTAGTACAGGAACCTTTTCTGAAGTCGAAGCGACTTCAGTAGTTTGCATTAAGACGGCTCTCATTGACTATAATGCAATTCCCAATGTCAAGCGACTTGGGGTGACTTGAGGGCTGACAAGTCGGATCCCAAGTCGTAGTGTATAGTGTGAACCGATCCTGAAGAAATGACACTTTGTTACAATGTAAAGTAGTGAGTGTACAGCTTGTATAACTGTAAATTTTCTGTCCCCTCAAAATAACTCAACACACAGCCATTAATGTCTAAACCGCTGGGAACAAAAGTGAGTACACCCCTAAGTGAAAATGTTCAAATTGGGCCCAAAGTGTCAATATTTTGTGTGGCCACCATTATTTTCCAGCACTACCTTAACCCTCTTGGGCATGGCGTTCACCAGAGCTTCACAGGTTGTCACTGGAGTCCTCTTCCCCTCCTCCATGATGACATCACGGAGCTGGTGGATGTTAGAGACCTTGCGCTCCTCCACCTTCCGTTTGAGGATGCCTCACAGATGCTCAATAGGGTTTAGGTCTGGAGACATGCTTGGCCAGTCCATCACCTTTACCCTCAGCTTCTTTAGCAAGGCAGTGGTTGTCCTGGAGGTGTGTTTGGGGTCGTTATCTTGTTGGAATACTGACCTGCGGCCCAGTCTCCGAAGGGAGGGGATCATGCTCTGCTTCAGTATGTCACAGTACATGTTGGCATTCATGGTTCCCTCAATGAACTGTAACTCCCCAGTGCCGGCAGCCCCAGACCATGACACTCCCACCACCATGCTTGACTGTAGTCAAGACACACCTGTCTTTGTACTCCTCACCTGGTTGCCGCCACACACGCTTGTCACCATCTGAAACAAATACGTTTATCTTGGTCTCATCAGACCACAGGACATGGTTCCAGTAATCCATGTCCTTAGTCTGCTTGTCTTCAGCAAACTGTTTGCGGACTTTCTTGTGCATCATCTTTAGAAGAGGCTTCCTTCTGCGATGACAGCCATGCAGACCAATGTGATGCAGTGTGTGGCGTATGGTCTGAGCACTGACAGGCTGACCCCCCACCCCTTCAACCTCTGCAGCAATGCTGGCAGCACTCATACGTCTATTTCCCAAAGACAACCTCTGGATATGACGCTGAGCACGTGCACTCAACTTCTTTGGTCGACCATGGTGAGGCCTGTTCTGAGTGGAACCTGTCCTGTTAAACCTCTGTATGGTCTTGGCCACCGTGCTGCAGCTCAGTTTCAGGATCTTGGCAATCTTCTTATAGCCATCTTTATGTAGAGCAACAATTTATTTTTTTCAGATCCTCAGAGAGTTCTTTGCCATGAGGTGCCATGTTGAACTTCCAGTGACCAGTATGAGAGAGTGAGAGCGATAACACCAAATTTAGCACACCTGCTCCCCATTCACACCTGAGACCTTGTAACACTAACGGGTCACATGACACCGGGGAGGGAATATGGCTAATTGGGCCCAATTTGGACATTTTCACTTAGGGGTGTACTCACTTTTGTTGCCAGCGGTTTAGACATTAATGGCTGTGTGTTGAGTTATTTTGAGGGGACAGCAAATTTACACTGTTATACAAGCTGTACACTCACTACTTTACATTGCAGCAAAGTGTCATTTCTTCAGTGTTGTCACATGAAAAGATAGAAAAAAATATTTACAAAAATGTGAGGGGTGTACTCACTTTTTTGAGATACTGTAGATGTTAAGGTGCCCTAAAAAAAGAATACCGGCGGTGACGAGTCCATAAAGTCAGATGTGATTGGTTGCCACGGGATGGGGGGGGGGTCACCAAAGCATAGAGTTTCATAGTGTCAGCAGGGGCCCCAGGCCGGTAGCGGTCCCCCCCCCCTCCTGTATAATGGAGTGTTTATCATGCCAGGGGATGACTGCATACCACACGCCTTCATACGAGGTAATGGAATGTAAATAAATGTCGGCCTAACCAGCACGCCGTCACACCCAGCAATCTGTGGCCCAGCTGCGGGAAGTCTGATGTGAAAGGGGGACTCTGATGTGATGGGGGGGGCTTCTGATTTGATGGGGGGACTCTGATGTGATGGGGGGACTCTGATGTGATGGGGGGGGGCTTCTGATGTGAAAGGGGGACTCTGATGTGATGGGGGGACTCTGATGTGATGGGGGGGGCTTCTGATGTGAAAGGGGGACTCTGATGTGATGGGGGGACTCTGATGTTATGGGGGGCTTCTGATGTGATGGGGGGATTCTGATGTGATGGGGGGGGGGCTTCTGATGTGATGGGGGGACTCTGATGTGATGGAGGGGCTTCTGATGTGATGGGGGACTCTGATGTGATGGGGGGGCTTCTGATGTGAAAGGGGGACTCTGATGTGATGGGGGGACTCTGATGTGATGGGGGGGGCTTCTGATGTGAATGGGGGAGTCTGATGTGATGGGGGGGCTTCTGATGTGAAAGGGGGACTCTGATGTGATGGGGGGACTCTGATGTGATGGGGGGACTCTGATGTGATGGGGAGCTTCTGATGTGATGGGGAAACTCTGATGTGATGGGGGGGCTTCTGATGTGAATGGGGGAGTATGATGTGATGGGGGGGGGCTTCTGATGTGATGGGGGGGGAGGCTTCTGCACTGTAACTTCCACAGTAAAGAGAACCTGTCACTATATGCAGTACAAAGTAGCATTGAATAGAGAGGTTTACTGGCAGTACAGGCACAAGGCTCGAAGCTTTAAGGGTCCCATCCACAAACCTTAAGCCTAGGGAGGGTTCACCACGGTAACCCAACTCTACGTTGGAGCTTAGGCAGCCTTCCTCAAGTCCCATACTGCAACATGCACCTCTCTTGACAGACACCAAGGGGCCCCGAGCCCGAAATCCTACGCATTTTTTATGCCAATTTCAATGCATTTTCCATGTGTGTTTTGCTTTAGGCCAGTTGAGTTGGCGTGTTGCGGTGCCCCATTGCCTTCCTGGTGCCATGCGTTTCAGTAATATGCATTACACACTTACTTACCAGGCCAATTCTGACACTTCTCTTATATATGTAAAAATCTGTGTTGTTTTTTTTTTTTTTTTGCTAGAACATTTCTTAGAACCCCCAAACATTATATATATTTTTATTTTAGCAGAGGCCCAACAGAATAAAATAGCGGTCGTTGCAATTTTTTTATGTCACATGGTATTTGCGCAGCAATTTTTCAAACGCAATTTCTTTGGGGGGAAAAAATAGACTTTAATGCATCAAAAAAAAACAAAACAAAAAAACACAATATATAACCCAATTGTTTTGTAAAATAGGAAAGATAATGTTACACCGAGTAAGTAGATACCCAACATGTCATGCTTTAAAATGCTTGTGGAGTTGCACCAAACTACGGTGCTTATTATAGGATATCTAAAGGTTCGTTTTAGAAAAAAAAACAAAAAAAAAACAAACAAACATGTCATGCTTACCTCCTCTGTGCAGTTGGTTTTGCACAGAGCGGCCCCGATCGTCCTCTGCTGGGGACCCTCAGCGGCGCTCCTGGCTTCTCCTCTTCTCGAGTGACCCGCTGGAGAGCCGCTCTCCCTCGGGGCACTCATGTGTACGCGCTCCCATGTCTGCTGCTGCGTCTATTAACACAGACCCCAGATCTCTCCATGAAGAGGACCGGTCATCCCTTAGTTCTATTACAAGGGATGTTTACATTCCTTGAAATAGGAATAAAAGTGATATAAAAAAAAGACTATTTTTGATTTTTAATTAAAGCAAAAAGATCAATTTTTGGGGATCTTTTGCTTTTAAAGGTAGAGGAGAGATTTGTGATTTTATAGACCCCAGATCTCTCCATGAAGAGGACCGGTCATACCTTACTTCTATTGCAAGGGATGTATTCATTCATTGTAATAGGAATAAAAAAGATTAAAAAAAAATAATTAAAGGGACAGTGTAAAAATAAAAAAACAAAATTAAAATAAATAACAAAAATAAAAAGGTAAGGCACCCCCATACCTTCGTGCTCACACACAGAAGTGAACGCATACGTAAACGGTGTTCGCACCACACATGTGAGATATCGCTGCGATCGTCAGAGCGAGAGCAATAATTCTAGCGCTAGACCTCCTCTGTAACGCTAAACAGGTAACCTGTAAAAAAAATTAAAGCGTCGCCTATGGAAAATTTTTAAACATTGTAGTTTGTCACCGTTCCGCGAGCATGCGCAATTTTAAAGCGTGACATGTTTGTTATCTATTTACTCTGCGTAACATCATCTTTTATATTTAACCAAAAAATATATATTGTGTTTTTACTTGCATTAAAATTCATTAAAGTGTACTTCATAGTAATTTCATACTTTCATACTTTAATTTATTAAAGTATTTATTCCAACAAAATTTACTTTGAAAAAATGCTACGCAAATACCGTGTGACATAAAAAAAAGTATTACAAGGGATGATTACATTACTTGTAATAGGGAAAAAAGTGATAAAAAAAAAGAAAGGGACAGTGTAAAAAAGAAATAAATAAAATAAATAAGAAAAAAAATAATTTAAAGCGCCCCCACCCATCCCTCTGTCCCTGCATGCAGAAGAGAACGCATATGTAAGTACGCACACATAAGCAAACGGGGTTTGCACCACACATGTGAGGTATCTCTGTGAACATTAAAGGGAGAGCAATAATTCTAGCGGTAGACCTTCTCTTTAACTCTAAACTGGTAACCTGTAAAGGCATTTAAAATGTCGCCCATGGAGATTTTTAAACTATTGTAGTTTGTGGCCATTCCACGAGCGCAAGAAATTTTAAAACCTGACGTGTTAGATATCTATTTACTCGGCGTAACATCGTTTCACATTTTACCCCAAAATTTGGGTATATATATATTTTTTTTCCCTTAAATTCTATCAAATGTATTTTTTCCAAAAAAAAATTGCATTTGAAATACTGTGTGACATAAAAATTTGCAATTGCCATTTTATTCCCTGGGGTCTCTATAAAAAAAAAAAAAAAAAGGATAGTGGGTGGGGGTTCTGAGTAATTTTCTAGCAAAAAATTCTGATTTAAAGATTTAAAGCAGTTGTATAGTCTTTTTTTTTACTTTTACCTACAGGTAAGCCTATAATAAGGCTTACCTGTAGGTAAAAAAAATATCTCCTAAACCTGTACAGTTTAGGAGATATTCCCCTCGCTATGAGCCGCTGACTGCAGCAGCGCATGCGCACAGGGGATTCTCAGCTGAAGGCCCGGCAACTGCCGGACCTTGCCGGGTAAGAAATCTCCCGCGCGCATGCGCGGGAGTGATGACATTGTGGCTCCAGCCACTCACAGCGCTGGAACCGCGATACCCGGAAGACACGCCGAGGCAACATGACAGCTCCCTCAGCGTGGACCAGGTAAGATACCGACGCCTCGTTCTAAGGTAAGTATTTCATAATGAGCTAGTATGCGGTGCATACTAGCTCATTATGCCTTTTGCTTTACAGGGGTGAAAAAAAAAAAATAATAATTTCAGCGGGTATACAACTGCTTTAAACAAAGAGTGATAGAAAAAGCCTGGTCGACAAATGCACACGACTGTGTTACGACTTGGGTTGCCCCCCTTTGCTGGGAGAAGTTACCAGCCTTACGACCGCTTTCCTATCCTTTCCTTTCTTTTCCATTAATAGCTTTGGGAACAAGTCCCAGAAATTGTGCAGGTTGACCCTTTTTTTTTTGTCAAAAAATGTTAGTTGTCTGGCTGCTGCCATGCTGGTCCTCTGGCTTCAATTCTCCCTGAACCACTGAGTCATAGAAAGCCTACAGAACAGCAGCTCTGATATTGCTTTCTTCAAGTTCCTGGACATTGATATGAAGGGCGGTGAGTGACCAGGATCCACTCATAGGGCTTTACAGGCAATGCTCCTATACCAGGTCCAGGCCCCATCAGATAAGCAGGGGAGCCCGGGCCCGGCAGTCGCCAATTTAACAAGCAATTTCCCTCAATTTTCATTCTCATTTCATCCATAATGCTGCATCATATGGTCGTCTTGAAGCCCCTGATGTACCCAGCGAGGTAGAGACCCGGATGAGTTTATTGAGGTAGGGGGCCTGTTAGGTAGGTTGTATGGGGCCCCATGATTTCCAGTGGTGGCCCTGGTGATGACAGAGCTCCAACCTCTACCTAGAAATATAATAATCAGAGGTAATACACCATATACTGCTATTGAGGACGGCAATCTGCAACGAGTCAAGGTTTTTTTTTCCGAGTCAGCAGAGGTGAGCAGCTCCAGGGCTGGCAGCCCATCAGTTACATGGATTACATACCACTTTATCACTAAAAGTTGTCAGCTTTCATTTCTGTGTGAGGAAAGTTTTGGCAGAAATCACTTTTCTCTTTCCAAGTTTGCAAATGAGTTTTGCTCAGCTTAACCCCTTCACTTCCCTGAGCTGACAGAACACGTAGGACAGGGCAATGAGGTTATGGAATTAGGGAACTCACAGCTGCTAAACGTCATTGCTTAGAGCAGAGTTAGGCAAGCTATGGCACAGGTACCAGGGGCGGGCATGTAATGTCAATTTCAGTGGCACCCGAAAGATAATGCTCCCGGTTCGGACTGGGCCATCAAAGGACCTCTTCTTCCTACAAATACACCTGGACTGCCCCTCTGGGTCCATGGCTCGCCCATCTCAATGACATTTTAGAGAGGCCCACCTGACATCGCCGACAGTCATGTGTCATCCCCCATTCCAGTACCAGTGTAGCCTGAAACCGCAGGATTTGGGGCTGATCTGAAGTGTGAAGGTGCAGGAATTGGGGATAATTTGAGTTCTGAAAGTGCAGGAATTGTGGTTAATCTAAGGTCTGAAGTCTAGGGTTGCCACCTGTACGGGATTCACCCGGACAGTTCGGGTTTTGAATCATGTATCCAGGTTTCAGGCGGACTGAAACCTGGACACATTATTGAATTCAGACCAGGCTGAGGCTCCCCAAGTAACTAAGATAGTCACACACAAATCTGTTGCCATCTAGCTTTAGTGGCCATCTAGTGGCAAGTTTGGCATCACTGGAGGGCAGGGTGATGATGTCAGGAAGAGTAATCTGGCCACACCCACCATTCGCTGAGGCACGCTATGCGCACCACATTACTACTGTCCTTGGGGCAACCAAAGGTGTCCCAGGCCGCTAAAGTGTTCGGGTTTGGCTTGAAGAAAAGGTGGCAACCCTACTGAAGGCGCAGGATTTGGGGCTGATCTGAGGTGTGAAGGTGCAGGATTTGAGGCTGGTCTGCAGTCTGTAGGTGCAGGATTTAGGGCTGATCAGATGTCTGAAGGTGCAGGAAATGGAGCTGATCTGATGTTTAGAGGTTCAGCAAATGGGGCTGATCTGATGTTTAGAGGTTCGGGAAATGGCGCTGATCTACTTTTTGAAGGTGAGGAAATATTGGGGCTGATCTGAGATCTCAAAGTGCAGGATTTTTGGGGTGATCTGAGTTCTGGAGGTGTAGGAATAGGGGCTTATCTGAGGTGTAAAGGTGCAGAAATTGGGGATGATCTGAGTTCTGAAGGTGTAGGAATTGGAGCTGATCTGAGGTGTAAGGGTGCAGGAATTGGGGATGATATGAGTTCTGGAGGTGTAGGAATAGGGGCTTATCTGAGGTGTGAAGTTGTATGAATTGGGGCTGATCTAAGGTGTGAAGGTGCAGAAATTGGGGATGATCTGAGTTCTGAAGGTGTAGGAATTGGGGTTGATCTGAGTTCTGGAGGTGTAGGAATAGGGGCTTATCTGAGGTGTGAAGGTGTAAGAATTGGGGCTGATCTGAGGTGTAAAGCTGCAGGAATTGGGGATGATCTGAGTTCTAAAGGTGTAGGAATTGGAGCTGATCTGAGTTCTGAAGGTGTAGGAATTGGGGCTGATCTGAGGTGTGAAGGTGCAGGAATTGGGGCTGATCTGAGTTCTGAAGGTATAGAAATAGGGGCTTATCTGAGGTGTGAAGGTGCAGGAATTGGGGCTGATCTGAGGTGTGAAGGTGCAGGAATTGGGACTGATCTGAGGTGTGAAGGTGTAGGAATCGGGGCTGATCTGAGGTGTGAAGGTGCAGGAATTGGGGCTGATCTGACGTGTGAAGGTGTAGGAATCGGGGCTGATCTGAGGTGTGAAGGTGTAGGAATCGGGGCTGATCTGAGGTGTGAAGGTGCAGGAATTGGGGCTGATCTCAGATCTGAAGATGCAGAATTTGGAACTGATCTGAGTTCTGAAGGTGTAGGAATTGGGGTGATCTGAAGTATGAAGGAGCAGAAATTGGAGCTCATCTGAGGTCTGAAGGTACAGGATTAGGGGCTGATTCTTCACCAGAAAGTGCAGGATTTGGGGCTGATCTTCAGTCTGAATGTGCAGATTTTGGGGTTGATCCGACAGTGCATCTGAGGTGTGAAGGTGAGGAATTGGGGTTGATCTAAGGGTCTTGGGGGGGGGGGGGGTGCAGAAATTAGGGTTCATCAAGGTTCTGAGGGTGCAGGAATTGGGATTGAACTAAGTTCTGAAGTTGCAAGAGTGTGGGCTTATCTGACGTACAAGATGATGGGTTCTGTTGGCTTCAACACTGTTCTTTAAAGAGCAATTCAATCAGGCAATAAAAATCATCCACAGGCAAGTTGATGACCTGAGCTTTCTCTGCTGCTGTGAAGCAAAACAGCAGGGTCACGGCCCCACCCCCAGCCTGTGACTGGTCAATAAAGGAGCCGCACCCTGATGAGGTCATCCCATTACTTCTGCCAGAATGTTCTTTGTCCGCACACACATTCCCACTCAAAAGAAACCCGTTTCAGGCTCTACTCCATCGGATAAGTGCATCACAAATCATAAACCCAAGATGACAAATATATCTATTATTAACCACTAACTCAGTTTTAGAGCTTAAATGCAGAAAGCTGAATAAAATCATCAATATTTATTGGATTTGCGGAGTCCATTATACATGCAGTATATAACCCCTGGATACATCTTATTGGAATAATTAATGTGCAGTGAGTGCACAGGAAATTAGGGCACAAATAGATTTATTTCGAGGAGAGGTTCATTGTATACTTTACTGTTTTCAAACAACACGGATCTCACATTCGCTAAGTTTTTTGTTTGCTTGAACATACTGCATGCATGACCTTTGTCTGATTTTCTGACAATCACTTGGGTGGGGCTCACCGAGGTGGTGATATGCATTAGTTCAAAAAAATGAAGGAGGCGGGGCAGTGGCACCATCTGTCAAAGGTTGAAGGGTTCACAAGAGTATTATTTATTACAAGTCTTTCTACAGATAGAACAACTTCTCTATTGTTTTATAAGTGTATTTACGGCTTTACCTGGAGTTGCTCCACGGGGAATGATGCAGTGCAATAACCAATCAGCTGTGACTTCATTGCCGTTACTGATTGCTCGCTATAGGTTAAACAACGTGGCACTGCACCTTAGTAGGATGAATATGGAGGCTGCAGACCCTCTTCTAAAAATGCCAGTTGCCAGGCTGCCTTATTCTTCAGCATGCTCAGTTGCAAGCAAGTACTTGCTGAGGAGGTATTACTGTGTTGGTTGAGTTCATTATGTTCTGGATTAAGTGTATTTTCTGTTGTGTAGGTTGCACTGCACTGCCCAGCAGAGGCGATGCTGTTTGGTAGGCAAGGGTTAACTCTGCTAGCCAGGTTTTCCCGGGCTTTTCTGAGGAATTCCACCCTCTGCTGGACAAAACATATAAAAAAAGGGAAACTCTATTTAGGTCAGGTTGTTGTTGGTTGCTCTCTGCATCGAAAGAGAAGAAGAGTGCTGCTGAGGATGTAATCTCCACTTTGCTACTTTACCACCCCTTGTGGGAGCCCAGTCAGGGTTCCAAGGGTATGGACTTATGCTGCGAAAAATGGGCTTTGTCAGCGGCCTATGCCACAAGGGCGCATTAGGCCCTTCCCACACCGTCATTGACCTGAAGCTAGCATGTGGATTAGAAGGTCAAAGTGAGGTCAGATTTTCGATCCATCTATGGCAGCTTAAGACAGTAGTGAGGTTGTTGGCAAGTCAGCCAGGCAAATATAAATGTTCAAAAGCACAGCTCAGCCATGGCATCCCCCATATTGCCTTGGTACAAGATTCCTTTAAAGAGTAAGTCAAGACATTAGTTACATTTACCCCCAAACCTCCCTCTGACCTTCTAAATCTTGTCCCACCATTATTTTTTTTCCTTTTACCTTGTTCCTATAGTGGAAAATGGTCATCAATACTTGCTGTGACATCATCCCCAGGCTTGTAAATTCTTGCAGGGGCATCTGCTGGGAGATCAGCTCCTACTGACATCCCCAGAACTGTCCCCAGAAAGGTCTCTCAAGAGCTTTTTCCTACACACAGTGTGCTGGTAGGTTTATGGGAGTCAATAAAACAGCATTGTTTTGCTGGCAAATAAAATCTATGTAAGGATGGGAAGAAGGACAAAGGTAGGTGGGGATAGTAGGATTTCTGTAGTCCAGCAGGTAGGACTGAAAATATAGTTAGAATTTCAGATCAGCAAAGACACTATTGTGTTATCAGCACAAACAGGGAGTTAGGAGCACACTGAATTTCTGGCAGATCAACAAGTCATTATTGTCTGTACTTACAACATTTTTCAAAGAATAAAACTTGAGAACTTGTATATACTGTATATTACAGAGATGATAACAAGCCCATCTCTGAGATTCCAAAGACACTTTACTTGCAGTAGCAGCCAATGAGAGTGCTCCATAGTCTTGTTCCCCTTTCCCTATGTTGGCCTTCACCAGGGAGAGGGAAATAAGCTGTGGCGATCAGGGAGCAATATCCGGCTGGGTGGTTTTGAGAGGCCATCAGTGAGCTTTACACCAAAACTTGTCATCTTCAGCCCATGGTGAGCAAATATCTGTATACCTGTCTAAAACCCACCTTAAGCCTTGGTTATAATGGCCATATACACGACAACCCAATGGGTCAAGACAATCCACCTCCATTGCAATCATAAAACGTCGGTAGGTTGCCTTGACCTACTTAGAACGTTGATGGAAAGTGGATAGAAAGTGCCTTTGCTGGGATTTCAGGAACTGAACATGGACCAACTTCATCACCCTATCAAAATTTTCATTGGCAGAAAGTTTAATTCTGGTACATTGACGTGAGCGCTTCCAGGAATATTTTGCAGACGTGTTTACACTTTGATTATATTTATATTTGGAGTCAAATGACATCATTATTTGGATATCTAGAATGTACCAAGTATAGTCCTTTAATGAAACTGCCATGGCAACTGGGAACAACAAGACCCTTTTTTGACTTTTAATTTTCCTTCTAATGCACAACGAATGGCATGAAAATCTGTCCAGAGATTTATTTTAATGAAACATATGAAAGCTGTCTAATTTAGAACTGATTAGAAATGATATGTGGCGGCTGTAATGGCAACAATTGCCCTATATGGCTTGTTTGAAGACTCTGCACCATCTCACCTACATGAACTTGTTGAACATCCCATTGGAAAACTATGGATATTATTTTGAAGTTGCCCCCCCCTTTATGGCTAGAATAATCTCCACTCTTCTGGGAAGGCTTTCCACAAGATTTTGGAGTCTATCTGTGGGCATTTATACCCGTCCAGCCAAGAGGGCATTTGTGAGGTCAGGTACTGATGTCAGATGAGACCTGGCCAACAATCGGCATTCCGATTCATCCCAAAGGTGTTCAGCAGGGTTGAGGTCAGGGCTTTGTGCAAGACACTTGAGTTCCTCTGCACCAAACTCAATAAACCATGTCTTTATGGATGGCGATCAGTAGGGTTGAAGTCAAGTCTCTGTGCAGGCTACTTAAGTTCCTCCCCACTGAACCCATCAACCATGTCTTTTTGGATGGTGTCCAGTAGGGTGGAGGTCATGTCTCTGTGAAGGTCACTCAATTTCCTCCACATCAAACCATGTCTTTATGAATGGTGATCAGTAAGGTTGAGGTCATGTCTCTGTAAAGGCCACTCAAGTTCCTCCACACCGAACCCATCAAACCATGTCTTTATGAATGTGTTCAGTAGGGTTGAGGTCATGTCTCTATGAAGGCCACTCAAGTTCCTCCACACCAAACTCATCAAACCACGTCTTTATGGGGATGGTTTTATACACAGGGCCACAGTCATGCTGGAACAGAAAAGGGTCCTCACCAAGGTAGGAAGAGCACAATTGTCTGCAATATCTTTGTTTGATGTAGTATTTACTATACCTTCAATGGAAACACCAGTGCTCACTATCGGTTGATGTCATAGAGCCAGTCCAGGCTCAGAAGGGATTCCAACAATAATGTCAGAATCTGCCCAGATGCTTGACTGGCAGCTGGCTCAGCCTCTCATCACACAACTAAGAGCCTGAGCCAGCTTCTAAAGCACGGCGCTCCAGTGAACACTGATGGGGCAGAGCACAGAGTGGTGATAACATTCACTACTCTCTGCTCAGAAAAGACTGGAGAACTAAGTGATCAGTGGTCTCTGATTGCTCAGATCTCAGTAGAGCCAGCAGGGGATAGATGTAGCATCAGATTGATGCTACAGCCATCTAGGTGAGTATATCTTTTATATATACTGTATACCCTGTATATATATATATATATATATATATATATATATATATATATATAATGGAGATCAAGGAGAATATTGGTAAAGTGTGGTGTGATGTGTGAGTTCCGTAAACAAAATAACAAATAAAAAGAAATCATGAAACAAGTTCCATTACCTGCTACATGCCCAGAATATAACAGAACATTAGGTTGGTTTTTCCAAGCTATAAATCCATGAACAAACAGCAAGTTCCATGTTCATCACAGAACTTCTGCTTTCTGCTGTTTGAGTAATACGTTCTATAAAAACTGCCAAGTTCAAACACTAATGGGAAGTATAGTTATTCTGGGCAAGCCGACTTCAACAGCTCATGGGAAACTGACCTGGCCAAACTGCCGATTCTGAGCCCAAATTACTACCGTATGTTACCACTGTATACTGTATATGCCGGAGCCACGCAAGAGGAGACAATATTAGAACAGGATTACTGCTCAGGTGCTATACAATTCTTATTGTCATGATTAATTCTCAGTGATGTCACCCATCTCTAGTGATTGGATAGGCTGCATTCTCAGTGATGTCACCGGTCTCTAGTAAATGAATAGGTTACATTCTCAGTGATGTCACCGGTCTCTAGTGAATGTATAGGATACATTCTCAGTGATGTCACCGGTCTCTAGTGAATGGATTGGCTGCATTCTCAGTGATGTCACCGGTCTCTAGTGAATGGATAGGCTGTATTCTCAGTGATGTCACCGGTCTCTAGTGAATGGATAGGCTGCATTCTCAGTGATGTCACCGGTCTCTAGTGAATGGATAGGCTGCGTTCTCAGTGATGTCAACGGTCTCTAGTGAATGGATTGGCTGCATTCTCAGTGATGTCACCGGTCTCTAGTGAATGGATAGGCTGCATTCTCAGTGATGTCACCGGTCTCTAGTGAATGGATAGGCTGCATTCTCAGTGATGTCACCAGTCTCTAGTGAATGGATTGGCTGCATTCTCAGTGATGTCACCAGTCTCTAGTGAATGGATAGGCTGCATTCTCAGTGATGTCACTGGTCTCTAGTGAATGGATAGGCTGCATTCTCAGTGATGTCACTGGTCTCTAGTGAATGGATAGGCTGCATTCTCAGTGATGTCACCGGTCTCTAGTGAATGGATAGGCTACATTCTCAGTGATGTCACCGGTCTCTAATGAATGGATAGGCTGCATTCTGAGTGATGTCACCAGTCTCTAATGAATGGATTGGCTGCATTCTCAGTGATGTCACCGGTCTCTAGTGAATGGATAGGCTGCATTCTCAGTGATGTCACCAGTCTCTAATGAATGGATTGGCTGCATTCTCAGTGATGTCACTGGTCTCTAGTGAATGGATAGGATGCATTCTCAGTGATGTCACTGGTCTCTAGTGAATGGATAGGCTGCATTCTCAGTGATGTCACCGGTCTCTAGTGATTGGATAGGATGCATTCTCAGTGATGTCACCGGTCTCTAGTGAATGGATAGGCTGCATTCTCAGTGATGTCACTGGTCTCTAGTGAATGGATAGGCTGCGTTCTCAGTGATGTCAACGGTCTCTAGTGAATGGATTGGCTGCATTCTCAGTGATGTCACCGGTCTCTAGTGAATGGATAGGCTGCATTCTCAGTGATGTCACCGGTCTCTAATGAATGGATAGGCTGCATTCTGAGTGATGTCACCAGTCTCTAATGAATGGATTGGCTGCATTCTCAGTGATGTCACCGGTCTCTAGTGAATGGATAGGCTGCATTCTCAGTGATGTCACCAGTCTCTAATGAATGGATTGGCTGCATTCTCAGTGATGTCACTGGTCTCTAGTGAATGGATAGGATGCATTCTCAGTGATGTCACTGGTCTCTAGTGAATGGATAGGCTGCATTCTCAGTGATGTCACCGGTCTCTAGTGATTGGATAGGATGCATTCTCAGTGATGTCACCGGTCTCTAGTGAATGGATAGGCTGCATTCTCAGTGATGTCACTGGTCTCTAGTGAATGGATAGGCTGCATTCTCAGTGATGTCACCGGTCTCTAGTGAATGGATAGGCTGCATTCTCAGTGATGTCACCAGTCTCTAATGAATGGATAGGCTGCATTCTCAGTGATGTCACCGGTCTCTAGTGAATGGATAGGCTGCATTCTCAGTGATGTCTCCAGTCTCTAATGAATGGATAGGCTGCATTCTCAGGGTTTGTCACTGATTTCCAGTCAATGGATAGGCAGCATTGATATGGTTCATGAATGGTGACCTTCCTAGCCCCCTCTCCTCTCGCAGTGAGCTGTCACATACATCTGTTTCCTTCTTCGTCTGTTTCCTTGAATTACATCCTTGATGAAGTCAGTCTTTACTCAGCACCCATTCCCTAATCCCCCTGAGCCGCCTCTTCTGGGGGCTTTAGTCTTTGATGTCTGTGTGGACTCGTTGGCCCAGCGCTGTGCCGACCAGAGAAACTCCCTGATTACCCTTTTCCTCCCTAATTCTTCATAAATGAAAGCTTCTTTATTTTATTAAGGGACACGTAAGCGCTCAGCCAGCTGTCCAAATCCTGTTGTTTATACCATTATAAAGAGCTTTAATATGTTGTAATTGTAATGGAGAAATAATTCGGAGTGTTAAAGGGCAAAGAGATAGAAAAGTCAACTAAACCTCCTAAGTGCAGCGGGTGACATCACTAAAACCTGTACCGCTCCTTGTGGGCCCCGTCGTCCTATGGGGATCATTTCTAGAGGGGCGAGGAGGACAGGAGAACCCAGCAATGTGCAATTTAAAGCTGAACTTTTATGTTCAATAGCCACAAAGGATATAAATTCACTTTGTCTGCACCACATGCCTTTGCAAACCCTTTTTGTGGGGGGGGTTGCAGCAAACAATGCACCCACAGCCCCCCCCCCCCCCGGTCGGGACAGTCGGGTTGATGAGCCCCGCACTTACCCCTGGGCAGCGCTTCCCTCCAGGCATTGGCCTCGTCCCACTGCGTCTCCTCCAGTGGCCTCCATGTCTCCTCCCTCCTCCTCATGGTCCAATAGGATCCCTTCTCGTTTTGGCCAATTGGTGTAACGGGTCTCATGACCCGCTTCCTGATTGCCGGGGAGGAGATTCAGTGTGAAAATAGCGAATATTCATTCTCTATTATCACACAACTTAGTGAGCTCGGGGCGCAGTGCTCTACGCCCCGAGCCCACCTTTTTTGGAAGCCTATTAGAGCTTTTGGCTCTAATCACGTGCTTAAAAAAAAAAAAAACCCGCATTGGAATCCATGCGTCCGGCGCCCCGAATGTAGATTTGGCGAAAAGACGCATGGGTAGGGCCGCCACTGGCGAGAGCAATAATTCTAGTGGCCTCCTGTGTAACCTGTTAAGGGTTTTAACCACTTCAGCCCCGGAACATTTTACCCCCTTCCTGACCAGAGCACTTTTTGCAATTCGGCACTGCGTCCCTTTAACTGACAATTCGCGCGGTCGTGCGACGCTGTACCCAAACAAAATTGACGTCCTTTTTTTCCCACAAATAGAGCTTTCTTTTGGTGGTATTTGATCACCTCTGCGGTTTTTATTTTTTGTGCTATAAACAAAAAAGAGCGACAATTTAAAAAAAAAAAAAAGCAATATTTTTTACTTTTTGCTATAATAAATATCCCCCAAAAATATATAAAAAAACGATTTTTTTCCTCAGTTTAGGCCGATACGTATTCTTCTACATATTTTTGGTAAAAAAAAAAAAAACGCAATAAGCGTATATTGATTGGTTTGCGCAAAATTTATAGCGTCTACAAAATAGGAGATAGATTTATGGCATTTTTATTATTAATTTTTTTTTTTTATTAGTAATGGTGGTGATCTGCAATTTTTATCGTGACTGCAACATTAGGGCGGACACATCGGACACTCTTGACACTATCTTGGTACCATTGTCGTTTATACAGCGATCAGTGCTATAAAAATGCACTGATTACTGTCTCAATGACACTGGCATTGAAGCGGCTAACCACTAGGGGGCGATGAAGGGGTTAAGTGTGTCCTAGGGAGTGATTCTAACTGTTAGGGGGATGGACTTCAACACACAGGACAGTGATCACTCCTCCCAATGAGAGAGAGCTGTGATCACTGTCCTGTCACTAGGCAGAACGGGGAAATGCTCCGTTCTACCTCTCTGTGACACGATCGCGGGCACCCGGCGGACATCGAGTCCGTGGGACCCGTGGTCACGGAGAACGCGGTGGGCGCGCGAGTGCCCGCAGTGCCGCTTCTTAAAGGGGACGTACCTGTGCGCACTTTTGCCCACCTGTGCCATTCGTATATCGGCGTATATCGGAAGCAGTTAAAGTGTCACCTATGGAGATTTTTAGGTACCGTAGTTTGCAACAACTGTACACAACTTTAAATCGTGACATGTTAGGTATCTATTTACTCGGCGTAACATCATCTTTTATATCTTACAAAAAAAAATTGGGTATCACGTTGCGTTTGTGTGCACTAAAATGTATTAATGTGCATTATTTTCTTTCAAAAAAATAGCGTTTTAAAAATGACTGTGCAAATATCTATTTACTCGTTGTAACATCTTTTATATTTTAGCAAAAAAAAATAGGGTATCATGTTGTGTTTGTGTTCACTAAAATGTGTATTTTTTCCTTAAAAAAATGTGTTTAAAAAATGGCTGGGCAAATATCATAGGACATAAAAAAAAGCAGCCACTATTTTATTCTCCAAGGTCTCTGCTTTCATAAAATATTTTAAGTATTTTTTTTTTTTTTTTTCAAGCAAAAAAAATGCTTATTTTTTATATGGATGTGAGAAGTGTCAGAATTGGACTGAGGGAAAAGTTGTGAAGCAGCAAAGGCAGCCAGATAGGGTTGTAGATATGCTTTATAATTATTATAATTATTATAGATTATTTATATAGCACCAACAGTTTGCACAGCGCTTTACAATATAAAAAGGGAGACAATATAGTTACAATACAAGAGGGTTAAATGGGCCCTGCTCAGAAGAGCTTACAATCTAAAAGGGTGGGGCAAGTACAAAAGGCTGTAACTGTGGGGGATGAGCTGATGGAAGTGATAAAAGTTCAGTTAGTTGGAGGCGTGATCGGCTTCCCTGAAGAGTTTTTAGCGATCGCCTGAAGGCAAGCAGAGTAGTGGTCACACTTTATTACCAAAAGTATTGGGACGCCTGCCTTTACACGCACATGAACTTTAATGGCATCCCAGTCTTAGTCCGTAGGGTTCAATATTGAGTTGGCCCACCCTTTGCAGCTATAACAGCTTCAACTCTTCTGGGAAGGCCGTCCACAAGGTTTAGGAGTGTGTCTATGGGAATGTTTGACCATTCTTCCAGAAGTGCGTTTGTGAGGTCAGGCACTGATGTTGGACGAGAAGGTCTGGCTCGCAGACTCCGCTCTAATTCATCCCAAAGGTGTTCAATCGGGTTGAGGTCAGGACTCTGTGCAGGCCAGTCCTCCACCCCAAACTCGCTCATCCACATCTTTATGGACCTTGCTTTGTGCACTGGTGCGCAGTCATGTTGGAACAGGAAGGGGCCATCTCCGAACTGTTCTCACAAAGTAGAGAGCATGAAATTGTCCAAAATGTCTTGGTATGCTGACGCCTTAAGAGTTCCCTTCACTGGAAATTAGAGGCCAATCCCAACCCCGGTTGTAGGTGCGTTCCGGTGCGTTTTTAATGCATTTTACTGCGTTCCAGTACAGTTCTGTGCAGTAAAAATGCAGCATGTTCTACTTTTTTTTTTTTTTTCAGAAACGGGAACTGCAAGCACTGGTGTGAACTATGCCATAGGAAACCATGTAACCTACTTTCCACGTGTTTTGGATGCAGAACAAAAAACAGCACTGGACTGCATGTGGTGTGAACTGTCCCGAACGTGCTGCATTTTTCCTGCACTGGACCATAATGCAGAGCCCCCCTATAAATGCACCCGACACCCTAATATACATGCAGGGCGCCGGATGCATGGATTCCAATCAGGGTTTTTTGTTGTTTTTTTTTAAGCACGTGATTAGAGCCTGAGGCTCTAATATGTTCCAAAAAAGGGTTGTGTGACAATAGCAAATGAATATTTGCTATTGTCACGCTGATTCTCCTCCCGGCCAATCAGGCAGCGGGTCCTGAGTCCCGATTGGCCTAGGAGGAGGCAAGAAAAAACGCACAGCTGCTGTGATGCTAAGGAGGAGGAAGCTGCCACCGATCGCCATAGATGGGGTAAGGGCAGGCTGGTAAATGACCGGGGTGGGGGGGTTGGTCCGGTGCAGGTGACCCGACCAGGGGTGGGGGATGTGGGGGCATGGTTGTGGGTGCATTGTTTCAGTGTTTGCCACCCCCCCCCCTTCCAAAAAATATACCACCAGCGCTGGACTGGACTGGAACGTGGTAAAACGCATCAAAAATGCACCGGACCCCAGTACAGTGGGGAAAAAAGAAGGAAAAAAGTATTTGGAATCAGTGGCAGCTGGTGCTCACTATTTTTTTTTGGGGGGGGGGTGGAGCGGCACAAACTAACACCGGCAGTGTTCTGCGCCCTGAGCACACCCTTTTTTGAAGCCTATTACTATCTAATCACATGCTTAAAAAAAAACACCCCCCCCCCCCGGCATAGGAATCCACTGTATCTAGATCAGGAGGTCGGACGCGTGGATGGGGGGGAGCCCTTATGGCGCGTCCTCCACTATCTGGAACACATCAAAAACTGAAATTCGTCCAAAAAACGCATTAAAATCACGCATGCAGAAAACAGATCTGGAGTGTGTTTTTGTGGTGTGAACCAGCCCTAAAAGCAAAAAGCGCTGCGCTCTTGGTTCAATAGACTTCAATGGAGAAGCTGGCGTAAAGCATATAGTGCGTTTTTTTTTTTTCCCACGATTTTGACACAATTGTGCTGCGATTTTTCGCTTTCCAATCTGCCTAATAATAAATTGGGCAAAAAAAAAAGCATAAAAAAAAAGACGTTGAAAATGCATGTGCAAAAAAAAAAAAACGCAAAATGCACTGCAAAAAAAAAAACTGCACGTCAGAAACGGATCAAAATCAAACTGCATAGGTGTGAACCGAGCCTGAGGCCGTGGCACCCAAAAAGTAGCTCAGATTTGTAAAAATTGCGGTTAAAAAAAAAAAAAAAATCACAGTCCCCCCCCTTTTTTTTTTTTAATCTTTTCTTCATGTTTGTTGGTTATATGTTTATAATGTTTGTTATTGTTTGTTACTGATTTTAATAAGAAAAATGAATAAATAAAGATTATAGAATAAAAAAAATAAAAAATAAAAAAAATCTTCGGGGAAAAATAGTGCCAAAAAATAAATTTAAAAAATGAGCGTGCAAGAGGCAATATTCAGCTTTAAATGCGAATCGTAACTGTTTTCAGTTGACAATATTCTCCACCCACCTCTTACACAACGCAGATTACGAGTTTTCCATATGTAGCCAATGACTTCATTCGTAAATGAAGGAAAATATCACAGTGAACGGCGGGGTGTGACTCCTTTGCGAGGGCCTGCAAAAACCGTCCCACTCCTTCCTGCCAAAAAATTCTTCCTCGCCGAGGCCAAACAATAAAAAAAAAAAAAAAAAAAAAGCGCAATGCGAAAATCCCCCCCCCCCCCCCCGTGCCCCATCACTACTACCGTCTCCTCCGTGCCTTATCGCCTCCATCCATCCCGCGACAAGAAATCTCACTAATTCTCAACCATTACCGTAATCGTTCCCAGACCAACGGATGACCGATGTGACGCAATTCGCCTCTGTAATAGTCGGGGCCGCTCAGTGCTGACTCAACACAGAAGGTTATATATTTACTTTTTTTTCAGTGAAAACATCTGGGAACCATAGAAAAAGTCTTTTTCATTTATTTTTATTTTTTTTTATTTTTTTTTTGAGACAACAGAATCGTCTGTATCTGCTGCAGAAAAATGTCCTCTAGAAGCAGCTGTGTGCTGAAGTTTGGGTCCCTCTGATCGAGTTACTTGATTGTTCGACTTTTATTAGTGAAAAGTTACTACAGAGGACAAAGTGTACCTGTACTTAGGCACAACCAACAAAACTTAGCTTGGCTCAAAGCCTTAAAATGGTAAAAACCTCAAAAAACAAAAATGTACTATATTGCCGATTCCCAATCCTTAAACTGGCCATACATGGACTGAAATTTGGGTAGTTCAGCAGGAACCGGCCGAATTTCAATCCACCTGTGGCCAGTCCGGTTGAAGGGAAAAAAATGATCATTTTATGGGAATGCCTTCGATGTGGTGGCTGCATTTGTTTTTTTTTTTTCATCTTTTTTTTTTCCCCTTTTTACCAGCCAGTAACACACTTCCTGTCTAATAAATGTCTCCACTGTTGATGGAAGGACAATGGAGACACCCTCAGACAGCAGCATTGTCAATCTGGGAAGAGGGTAGTGAAGTTTCAGAGGAAAAATGGTTTGTCTGAACTTTCTCGACACTTTAGGTTTGGTAAAAAAGTAAAAAAATAAGACTTATGCAGCGTACACGCGGTCGGACTTTTCGACCGGACTTGTCCGACGGACGCGGACGGACCAAATCCGGCGAACAATCCGATCGTGTGTGGGCTTCACCGGACATTTAGCGGACTTTTCCAGTCGCAAATCTGAAGGACTTTTCGACTGGACTTGTCCGACGGACGCCGACGGACCAAATCCGGCGAACAATCCGATCGTGTGTGGGCTTCACCGGACCTTCAGCGGACTTTTCCAGTCGCAAATCTGATGGACTTTGCGACCGGACATGTCCGACGGATGCCAACGGACCAAATCCGGCGGACAATCCGATCGTGTGTGGGCTTCACCGGACCTTCAGCGGACTTTTCCAGTCGCAAATCTGACGGACTTTAGATTTGGAACAGGTTTCAAATCTTTACGTCGTAACTCCGCCGGACCCAGAAATCCGCTCGTCTGTATGCTAGTCCAACGGACAAAAACCGACGCTAGGGCAGCTACCCTGTTTCCCCGAAAATAAGACAGTGTCTTATATTAATTTTTGCTCCCAAAGATGCGCTAGGTCTTATTTTCAGGGGATGTCTTATTTTTCAATGAAGAAGAATACCAGCACTGTTTGCCAGTATTTCTTGTACTTTAGACCCTTCAGCAGAAAAGCAGTCACCCCCTAAAGTGACACACTGGATCAGAGGGAGGGATTGAAATGGGGGGTTCACTTAAAATGGCACAGGGGGGATCAGAGGGGGGGGGGGATTACCATTTTAGTACCTCCTGTGCCATTTTGATTCCCCCCTTCTGATCCTCCTGTGCCGATTTGATTCCCCCCCCCTCAAATCCACCATGTGTCAATTTAAGTCCCCCTCCCCCCACCCCTGTGCCAGTGGCCAGTTTAGTCTCTCCCCCATCCCACTTTCACCAGACATCTCCCCCTCACCTTAGTCACCCCTGTGGCGGCGAGATTCCACACAATGTGCCCGACTCCTGTGTCTGGCAGCGGCGGCGCGGGCTCTCTGACGGGCGACGTTCCCCTGCGCAACATCAGGGACGTCACTCGTCATCCAGAGAGCCCGCCGCAGCTCACTGATTTAAAGAGACCTCGCACTGCCTGAACAGCTGCGGCCAATCAGTGAGCTGCGCGGCGGTGCCTGCCGCTACGGTCCAGAGTCAGATGCTTTATTATCATGTGGATGCCTTATGTTCGGGGAATGCCTTTTGTTCGGGGGATGCCTTATTATCGGTGGATGCCTTATTATCGGGGGATGCCTTATTATCGGGGAGGTCTTATTATCGGGGGATGCCTTATTATCGGGGAGGTCTTATTATCGGGGGGATGCCTTATATTACAACGAGAGGCAAAACTGGAAGTAGGCCTTATTTTCGGAGGATGTCTTACTTTCGGGGAAACACGGTATCAGCTATTGGCTATCAACTTCCTTATTTTAGTCCGGTGTACGTCATCACGTACAAATCTGTCGGACTTTGGTGTGATCGTATGTAGGCAAGTCCATTAGTTAAAAGGTCCGTCGGAAGTTCGTCGAAAGTCCGCTGGAAAGTCTGTCGGACAAGTCCGGTCGAAAATTCCACCCGTGTGTACCTGGCCTTACTGGCCAGATCACCAGGTGAAAAAAAAAAGCCTTAAAAAAGAAAAACAAAGCAGCCACTACATCTAAAATGTGATAACCTAATGTATAATACAAGGGCTGTACCAAAAGTAATGTAAAAGTAACTCTTCCTCTATAGTAACTCTTCATCGTTATTAAAATAAAAAAATATGTTGCGCTAAGAAATACACAATGAACAAATAGAAGAGCAGCTGACACTATATTGTTGGACACAATAGCAAAGCATAAAATAGAAGGTGTAGCGCTTAGGATATTGAATAAACAATAAAGTCCATCTATGATAAAAAAAAAAACTAGGAAGACGATCGAATCAAAGATCTTCATCTTCTTCGTCATTGCAGGTGTGACAGACTCACCCGGGACAGAGGCTTTTGGAGGGGACTGAATGCTAGCCTCTTGCCTACTGACTATGGGCCCTGGCATTTGAGGGAGCTACAAGCATTTAGGAAGATGTTCTGTTATGTAATGCAAAAGGACATTATTAAGGAGGCCATGATGGTCTCTGCCAGCTTGGCACTCAGTGGACAGATGTAAGTGAAAGGAATGCTGATTAATGTGATCTGGAAAGCCCGGGTCTTTTATCCAATAGTTTATTGTGCTCATTAATACACCTTTGTCTCCTAGCAAACTATTGGGGGATGTGTTTATACTTATGTGTATTGTAAGTTGAGTGAGGAGACAGCAAGTCTACCCTGAAAGGTCATATCTCTGTCACCTAGTCTGGGTAAATGATTAGGTTTTTTTCATATATTATCAAGGGATGGTGGCAATATACATATGTGGTCCTGTGAATCACTCAAATTACTATTGGGTAAATGATTAGTAAACTAGCCCATGTTAATTAGGTTTCTGGTTACAGTTTGTATTGTCATCCTGCTGTATATATTTGCGTGTCATCTCGAATAAATCAGTCCATGTTCAGCAACCAAACGAGTATTGTCTTGTTTTGTGGTTGTTAGTGGTTGGTAATATCTGATATCTATATTCAGACTGGGAGGAAGCGGTATATGACGAAAGCACTCAAGCGGAGCGTGGGACATTTCGTTACAGCAGGTAAATAATGGATTCCAAGCAGAAGCACTGTGCTGTCACTAAGTTCTTGATGAAGGAGGGGTGCAGGCTGTCCGACATCCTCAGAAGGCTACAGAATGTTCAGAATGTTTACTGAGATTAATGTCTTGTCATTGGTGATCCTTGTCAATGGTGTCTTCTCCGTAAACATTCTGTAGCCTTTTGTGGATGTTGGAGAGCTTGCACCCCTCCTTCGTCAAGAACTCCGTGATGGCATGTTGCTCCTGCTTGAAATCCATTACCATGTGCCATCCAGGTAAATAATGGATTCCCAGCAGAAGCACTGTGACGTCATTGTGTCATTGATGAAGGAGGGGCACAGGCTGTAGGACATCTACAGAAAGCTACAGAATGTTTACGGAGATGGCATCATTGACAAAGGTCACCAATGACAAGAATTTGGTGTTGTCTATGGAGCCATCTCCGTAAACACTCTGTAGCTTTCTGGGGATGTCGGACAGCCTGCACCCCTCCGTCATCAAGAACTCAATGATGGCACGTTGTTTCTGCTTGGAATCCATTACCATTTACCATCCAGGTAAATAATAGGCTCCCAGCAGAAGCACTGTGCCATCATTGTGTTATTGATGAAGGAGGCACATAGGCTGTCCAACATCCACAGAAAGCTACAGAATTTTTATGGAGATGACACCATTGAGAAGAGTCACCAATGACAAGACATTAATCTCAGTAAACATTCTGTAGCCTTCTGTAGATGTCAGACAGCCTGCACCCCTCCTTCATCAAGAACTCAATAACAGCACCTTGTCTCTGCTTGGAATCCATTACCATTTACCATCCAGGTAAATAATGAATTCCCAGCAGAAGCAACATGCCATCATTGAGTTCTTGATGAAGGAGGGAGGCGTGAAGGCTGTCCAACATCCCCACTTTAGGAGCACTCTGTCTGCCCAGGTCCGCCTGGGTTGCTGCCCGTGATGTGTGCCTTCGCTGGATGTGCCTCCTCAGCTCCCGACCCTGGTTTTTGGGTGGCCGGTGATCTCTGTCATGACGCCTACGACTGCATACCCACTTGTAAGTGATTTATAGGTGCTCCCCCTCTATTGATACAAGTTATTTAATTAGATGTTATTCCCTACTTTCAGATAAACCATGTGCTTGCTCCCGATGAGAGGCACCCAGCCGTGAAACGCGTCAAGCTACCAGATGCCATGTATCCCAGTATTTCAGTCCTAATACTATATGCCATTCACCTACACCACTATACCTTATGACAGGATCAGGAAGGTCATAGGCCATGCAGTCGTTACCTTGTATTATATGTGTATCCCATTATGACCATTGGTGGACCAGTGGTGGGTAATTTTATTATGGTATTCATTTATAACCATGTTATTATCAGTTACCACTGTTGTAGAAATCAACACTGTGTATAGTATGTGTTTCTATATATATGGAATAAATGTATGTGATCATGTATTTACAGATTATCAAACTTCTTCATACCCACCATTGTATTCTATTCGACTCCGTGCTTCACTCAAAGTCCCACCCTTTTGTTCTCAACTTCTCATATTGACAGGGATGGAGGTGCATGACCTCACCAGGCCATGGCCTCCTTTAAAGTCCCAACATTCCCCAACATTCCCCAATCCCCTTTTCCAAATTGTTTACTACAGAATGTTTACGGAGAAGACACCATTGACAAGACATTGGTGTTTCTCAATGGAGCCACCTCCGTAAACATTTTGTAGCCATGTTGTAGTGTTGGACAGCCTACAACCCCTCCTTCATCAAGAACTCAATGACAACACATTGCTTCCTCTTGGAGTCCATTATTTACATTCAATGAAAAAGAAGAAGAAGAAGAGTTACTATAGAGGAAGTGTTGTTCTACCAACATGTGAAATTTGAGCGACCTATGTAGGTTGATAAAAAAAAGTTATGGCCACTTTTGCATTACTTTTCATACAGCCCTCATACTTTTTTTATGGGGGGGAAAGGGGGGGGGTTCTAATATCCCTTTACACCAGGCAACTATGTCCTCCAAATAAATGACACAAGCCAGTTTAAATTTGTAGGAAGGCCAGGCCACACCTTTTATTTAAGTTGTACGGTTTAAAAAACAATGCCAAGCACCCCTGATGAAGCAGCTGGCAGCCTTGATACGTGTCGGGTTATACTTCATCATTCATGCTCAACTGGACTTTACCAGCTAACAGGGGAGGCACCATCCACTGACGACACAGAATATATCCTCCAAACTGTTAGTATTTATTCATGTAATACTCCAAGTTTATTGCCATGCACAGATTTTTCCCTGTAGTCTTTTCTTTGGCATGTATATTATAATCTTCAATGCATATGGTACCTGGGTAATTTCAGTGTAGGACTCAGGCCCGTGCACACGGGTATAACAAAATCTTGCTTTCAGAAAGATTTTGAAATTCCATTTTCGTCCAACGCCCCCACATATGCGCAAATGTGCGGCAGGGCTATGGGACCCTGCGGCGAATTGGCGCATTCGCGGATCTCCACGAACATCTGAGAACGTGAGAGCTTTCCAATGTGCAAAGACAGCAATCAGGGAAGTCCCAAACCTTTGTCGTCTTTGCGCATGCTTTGGGAAATCATTTGCGTGTGTGCAGATGTGCTGAAAGGCTCCTCCAGGATCTGAAGGTTAGGCAGCGCCCTTAGGTACGTCCGCGCATGTACCATAATGGCGGAGCCAGAGGAGGGGGCGGAGCCACTACAGAGAGGACTGAAGTTCCTTTCTAAAGCCTAGTACACTCTATTAGAAAATCAGAGGAAGCTATCCGTATTCAGAACGATCATTCGATTTTCTGCACATTAGTACACTGCTTTTCGAGAGCCGATATGGACTGTTCAGACGAAAATTTCCGAAGGGACATGTTGGAAATTTTTTCTCAATATGATAACGTCCAATTTTCGTTTAATCAGTACAGTAGTCGTCCTATAAAAATCGAATGAACAAGTCCGTGCACGATCAGAAATAAAGTGCGACCATAGACTAGACTTATGCCCCGTACACACGGTCGGATTTTCCGATGGAAAATGTGTGATAGGACCTTGTTGTCGGAAATTCCGACCGTGTGTGGGCTCCATCACACATTTTCCATCCTATTTTCCGACCCACAAAGTTTGAGAGCAGGATATAAAATTTTCCGACAACAAAATCCGTTGTCGGAAATTCCGATCGTGTGTACACAAATCCGACGGACAAAGTGCCACGCATGCTCAGAATAAATAAAGGGATGAAAGCTATTGGCTACTGCCTCGTTTATAATCCCGACGTATGTGTTTTACGTCACCGCGTTCAGAACGATCGGATTTTCCGACAACTTTGTGTGACCGTGTGTATGCAAGACAAGTTTGAGCCAACATCGGTCAGAAAAAATCCTAGGATTTTGTTGTCGGAATGTCCAAACAAAGTCCGACCGTGTGTACGGGGAATTAGGCCGTAGCTACAAACGCGGGAGGTTGTATTCCGTCATACGATAATTTTCCAACCAGATAACGGCACTTTTGTTTTCGATATTGGACTAGCATGCAAAAAAAAAAACTCAATCGCTCTTCTGATTTTCTTATATTGCGTACATGGCTTTAGTCTTTTAACAGCTAATCTGTCTAAGCTGGCCAGTAAAATGAAAAAAAAAAAAAAAATGAAATATTTTTTTTTTTTTTTTAAATGAAAAAAAAAAGAATAAAAAAAATGAAAAAAAAAAGAATAAAAAACTCATTAGATGTCATGGGATCCACAATTTTCGTAAGAAAAAGCCCTAAAAAAAAAAAAATGTTCAATTGCTATGCCAAGGTTTTGAATACTACGTTTGTTTGATTTCGGAATGCACAGGCGCGTTACAACATTTTTCCCAAACAAAAAAAACACACTCACATTTCACAATTTGACAAAAAAAAAAATAAAAAATCCATTCTCGATTTGATTTACTACCGTCAAAAACGATTCCCAATAACTATATAAAAAAAGAGAACGCACCGCAAACAAATTGTATTGATCAAAATTCCACTGGTGTATGGCCAAGCTTTAGCTTATTTGTTTACAGATCGACGGGTTGTTTGGGGGAACATTTAAATTAGTTGAATTATGTGCTAATTGGATACGTATGTGCTCCTTGGATAT
The DNA here is from genome assembly GCA_037952925.1 of Lithobates clamitans. Classification (NCBI taxonomy): domain Eukaryota; kingdom Metazoa; phylum Chordata; class Amphibia; order Anura; family Ranidae; genus Lithobates; species Lithobates clamitans. The sequence goes on from JBBGZY010001781.1 coordinate 103,704, forward strand.
ATACTGTGACCGCATTACAAAAGTCAATCATATTTGTGAATACATAGAATTGGGCTTCGTTTTTTTGCAGTTCAGATTTTGGCAGTATAGAGGGATTTTTTTGGTGCGTTTACAGCCAACAATTACCTATGAGAGGGGTCTCCACAATTTCTAAACTAAGGGAAAGTTTACTGTCCTTCAGACTTTAGGCGGGGGGGGGGGGGGCACACTGGGGACAGTGGGAGTAGATAATGCTTTAGGCTTGGAGGTCAGTGAGAGAATAAAAATTACATAGCACCCCTGTGGTCAGGAGGAGAAGGAATAGTGCCCCATCATTGGTGTCAGTGGGAAGAATAGTGTCCCGTCATTGGTATTAGTGGGAGGAATAGTGCCCCATCATTGGTGTTAGTGGAAGTATTAATGCCCCATTGTTGGTGTCAGTGGGAGAAATAGTGTCCCTTGGTTGGTGTCAGTGGGAGGAATAGTGCCCCATCACTGGTGTCAGTGGAAGGGATAGCTCCCTATCATTGGTATCAGTGGAAGGAATAGTGCCCCGTCATTGGTATTAGTGGGAGGAATAGTGCCCCATCATTGGTGTCAGTGGGAGTATTAATGCCCCATTGTTGGTGTTAGTGGAAGGGATAGTGTCCAATCATTCATATCAATAAAAGGAATAGGGCCCCCGTCATTGGTATCAGTGGGAGGATTAGTGCCCCATTGTTGCTGTCAGTAAGAGGAATAGTGCCCCCATCATTGGCGTCAGTTTGGGGAATAGCGTCACATTATTAGTATCAGTGGGGGGAATAGTGTTCCATCGTTGGTGTAAGTGGAAAGAATAGTGCCCCATCATTGGTATCAGTGGAAGAAATAGTGCCGCATTGTTGGTATCAGTGGGAGGGATAGTGTCCAATCATTGGTATTAGTGGGAGGGATAGTGTCCAATCATTGGTATTAGTGGGAGGGATAGTGTCCAATCATTGGTATTAGTGGGAGGGATAGTGCCCAACCATTGGTATCAGTGGGAGGGATAGTGCCCCATCATTGGTAATAGTGGGATGGATAGTGCCCAATCATTTGTATCAGTGGGAGGGATAGTGCCCCGTCGTTATTTCAGTAGGATAAATAGTGCCTCATCATTGGTATCAGTGGAAGAAATAGTGCCCCATTGCTGGTATTAGTAGGAGGAACAGTGTCCCCTATTGCTGGTATCAGTGGAAGGAATAGTGCCCCATCTTTGGTGTCAGAGAAAGAATTTATGCTCTATGATTGGTGTCAGTGGGAGGAATAAAACCCCATTGTTGATGTCAGAGGGAGGAATAGTGTCTCAACGGCTGGAAAGGCAAGCAAAGGACTTGGAGGCCACTGGCATATTGCAAGAAATTGTCCAGTTATACCCTGGCCAATAGGCAATAAAAATAGGCAGTTGAATCAGGGTTCTACCGCCCCCTGACTGCTCGACTTACGTGAACATGGTGGCCAAACAGGATGGTACACATGCCTTGACAAAAATTATTATACCACACAGCACACTTAGCAGGCAACCCCACAGCCAATTGTGATCCATTCAAGCGATTGCAAATAATAATGCACACAGTTGTGACGTGTTTCGCTAGGCTTTCAATGATTAAAACAGGCATCCAAGAGGAGCTGCTGGTCAATTTCCCTCTAAAAAAGATCCACCGTGGATGGCTTTTCAGAGGGCACTGCAAGTATAACTGAGGCCTTAGCTTAGGTTCACATATATGCACGTGCATAATCGTGTGTGTTCCCAACAAAGGTAGCTCCCTGGAGAGGTCCTCAGAATAGGAGGTACAAAAGAGAGCCAGTGGGTAATTTCAAGACCAGAAAGTCCTTGGCCACAGCAAATATTGCATGTATAGCAGACATTTCAGTGGCCCATCAGTTCCCTTTCATCAGGGCCGGGAAAACAATGCATGCTTTATATACATCCGTCTACTCTGTGAAGATTCTCATTTATCCAAGTCATAGTACAGCTACTGCCAGGAACATCATGCAAATCATCGTGCTCACGCACGTATGCGCGCATCAAGTTTTGCGCGCACATCCACTTCATATACTGGCGTTTTTCAAATCTGAGTTTTACATTGATTTATTGCTGAAGGGTCTTTCAGTTCATGTTCCTGTGACTCCTGACCTTAAATTTGTGCCTGACCTTCGTTGCTAACTCGGCTTGACCTGACCTGCCATGGATTATCTTTATCTGCTCATGGCTGTTCATGTCCATTACCGGGCCTAGCCTGCACTTCTGACCGAAATTCTGTTGACTCAGTGCCTCACTGCTTGCTTGTTGCCAACCTCTACTTAGACCTGACCTTGATTCTGCTTAGGATTTGCTTCTTCACTAATCGGTTACCAGCCTCGGTTTGTGACCTGATTCTGCTCATATCTGAAGTTGGTGCATCCTCAGCAAGTAAGCTACCATAACCAATATGAGGTCTTCATGGGCAAACGTAGGTAGGGGCCTTACATGGGGCTCCGCTTACTACTCAGGAGAGAAGAACATTCCCCAAAGTCCACCAACCAGCTCTCTTCACATACACAGTGTCCATGACAGCTTTAGACCGTACAGCAGAACAAGAGTCACATATCGCTATGGACCCTTGTGAAGCCTTGTTATATTGTTTTTCTAGGTGGGTTTCTAGGCTAGGCTTTGCAATGCAGTCGAGGACCAATTACAGTAGCCCAGCTGCCCAGTAGAGATGGGTCTCGATCTTATGGACCATCTTTCCTTCAGAGCCCTTCATCACCTGGCCACCCTTGCCTCTGCCCTGAGCTGGCTGCGTTCCTCTAGTTCCACCTCCGTATTAGTTCACAGACCCAACTTCTCCCCAACACTTGTAGTACAACGGGGGACACACTTGATTTTTAAATGATGGCATAACAGTCCAAAGTGAATAATACACAATGCCTTACAATAGTTGTGTCTTCTACCATCTATTTTCTGCATTGACACAAGGGGGCTACTGGGGTGCACTGGTTACATAATTCTTCCAGGGTTGAGATAAACCAACATCAGAGTCCCATGCTCATTTTCAGTCCAAACCATGGATAAGTGTCCCTTCTGTAGTGCCACCCCCATAGGGCTGTTGGCATTTAACTGTTCTTCCCCAACAAGCACAGTGACTGCCTATCCACTCAAACAACAGTCCATTCACACTGGTTCCAATAAACAGTCTAGGGCAGTGGTCTCCAAACTGCAGCCCTTTGCTTACCTTTGTCCCTTGGAGCACTGTTTCTCTCACTCATATGAGACACTATTCCTCCCACTGACACCAATGATGGGGCACTATTTATCCCACTGACACTGATGATGGGGCACTATTTCTCCCACTGACACTGATGATGGGGCACTATTCCTTCCACTGACATGAACGTCCAGCCCCACTAAAGTGTAAAGGACTGTAAAAAGGACCTTTGTTTAGAGATCCCTGGTCTCTTAGAGAAAGTTTGGAGACCCCTGGTCTAGGGGATGTCTTTTGGTATTTTATTGCTTGAATAACTTCAACAGGAGAGGGGGAACTCAGGCATGGGATACTTCAAAATGCTCATTAGTCAGTAATTAGAGGACACTCAGGAGAAGTAGCTAGTGTTTGGCAGGCTAAGGCACCAGAGCTGAATACCATGGGGCAAGTCTTTGTGTTGGAATCTGGTTACCTTTTGCCAACGCACTACTGCTGGCACCCAGTATTGCTTCTGGTACACTACCCAGTCACAGGCATCAATCTAAGGTCACTACTCACGAGTCCCCAGGACAGCTGCCACCTTCCAGCTCCCTCCGGACATGTTGCAGTGAGTGAGATGGCACCACTCAGGTCCAGATCTCTTGTGGTGTGGTTCTGGTGTGGCTCCAAACAAAGTCCAGCTCTGGCACTGAGTCCTCAGGAGCAGCTGTTCAGTCTGTGAGCAGCCTGAGGGCAGCAGCCCCTCTGGCTCTGGAACCTTCCTGGGGATAAGGAACCCTGCTCACCAGTATCTCAGACTATTTATCACCACTCCAGCCCCCTACTGGACACACCTCTCCAGGGATTGTCTGGAACGTGATAAATATTCAGGCTGGTTGTTTTGACTCTCCCACCCTAAGCCCTGGATGATTCTACCAAAGGCAGGGGGAAGCAATCAAACACAGCCTGTAAGACCCCGAACAGGCCAGAACAAACAATTGTTGCTCCCTTGATTAAAGAAGTAGCCAAAGCTAAATTTACCTAGCATTCTACGCTAGGAGGGTGCTACATCATTATGTGGTGCCCGCTTACCATGCTTGATCCAAGGACCTCCTGGTATCTACTCTCTAAAGACACTCCTTCCCTTGTATTTATAGCCACAGCACTAAAGGGGTGAAGAGGACCACACCTACAAGGAGAAGGGCACCTCAGCAAAAAAATGGTTACTAATTTTAACCCCTACTTACAAGCTTTACATGTGGTCTCAAGTTCCATTTGCTGGGTTCCACACCATAGCATTTGTGCACTTGCAGGCTCTGTCTCAACTTCCAAGGGTGCCTGGATGGAAATTGTGCAAGAGGCCACCCTAGTCATTTCGGGGTTGTCATACAGGAACAAGACAGCTGGTATCAGTTCACCACGTTCACATTCAACTGGACTTGTGTAATGTTGAAGACGTTTCAAAGCTTGTCCAAGCCACCTCTTGAGTTCTGATGAGTGTCCCCAGCTGCAATATTATCCTGACATGCGGTTTGGAGAAGTTACGAAACATCTTCAACATTACAGAGCATGTCCAGCTGAATGTGACCAACTACCAGTAGATATTTCCTACTTGTATATAGTATGAACTGCTTTAAAAAGAAACTCCCCCTATTTGACAAACATGAGAGGAACCACCTCAAGACCAGGACTTTTCTCGCACGTTTTATTCACATGCAACAATCTTTTTTTTTTTTGCTAGAAAATTACTTAGAACCCCCAAACATTATATATTTTTTTTTAAACAGAGGCCCTAGAGAATAAATTGGAGGTTTTGCAATTTTTTTCTGTGGCAGCAGTTTTTCAAATGCAATTTGTGGGGAAAAAATACACTTTTTTTAGAATTTCAATGCAAAAAAACACAATACATAACCAATTTTTTTGTAAAATATAAAAGATGATGTTACGCCAAATAAATCGATACCAAACATGTAACGCTTTTAAAATTGCGTTCAGCTGTGCAGCGGTGACAAACGGCGTCAATTTTACAAATTTTACTATCCATAAAGCTTTAAAAGCCTTTACAGGTCACCACTTTAGATTTACAGAGGAGGTCTGGTGCTAGAATTACTGCCCATGATCTGACGTTCGCAGTGATACCTCACGTGTGGGATGATGGCTGTGCGCGCGCGGGACTGATGCATGCTTTCACCTTTTCGTGCAAGCTTAATTTTTTTTTTTAATTATACATTTTTTTAATATTTTTTTTTTTCACTGTTGCTTTATTTTATTTATTTTTTTATCACTTTTTCTGCTGTCACAGGCAATGCAAACATCTCTTCTGACAGTAATAGGTGGTGACAGGTACTCTTTATGGAGGGATCTGGGGTCTATAAGACCCCTAATCTCACCTCTGCACTTAAAAGCATTCAAAACACTAAGATCTGTATTTTTGAATGCTTTTGAGTTCTTAAAAATGGCGCAGTTGACATCCGTGTAACCTGGAAGTGATGTCATGTGATTGCTTCCGAGTTACCATAGCGGAGAGCCGAACAAAGCCGATCGCGCCGTTGTACAACCGCCCGACCAGCGGAAGCGCCGGCTGGTAGCTCTAGTCTCCCAGTGGGACAGGAGAGTTTGAGCAAGCCGTGGGGGGGGGGGGGGATGTCCCCTTCGGCTGTTTGTAATAGAAATTGAGCGGCTAGTTAGCTGCTCTGATTGCTATTACAAGAAAGCTGACCATCGGCTGTAAATAACAGTAACGGGATGATGATTGCAGCTGCAGGCATCTTCTCGGGGGGGGGTTTGTGCTAATAGGGGGATTTGGGAGGTTTGTGCTAGAAGAAGTGATATTGTAGAGGGGGAGAAGATTTGTGCTAGGAGGGGAATTTTTTTTTTGGGGGGGGGGGGGCATTTGTGCTATTAGGGATGATGGGGGGGGGGGGTTGTGCTAGGAGGGGAAATGGGGAGGGGCGATTTGTGCTAAGAAGGGGATTTGGGAGGTTTGTGCTAGAAGTGATATTGTAGAGGGGGGAGGATATTTGTGCTAGGAGGGGAATTTCTTTTTTTGGGGGGGGGAGTGGGAGTAGGGCTGATTGGGGGGTTATGCTAGGACAGGAAATGGGGGGGATGTGTGCTAAGAGGGGGATTTGGGAGGTTTGTGCTAGAAGAAGTGATATTGTAGAGGGGGAGAAGATTTGTGCTGGGAGGGGAATTTTTTTTTTTTGGGGGGGGCATTTGTGCTATTAGGGATGATGGGGGGGGGGGGGTTGTGCTAGGAGGGGAAATGGGGAGGGGCGATTTGTGCTAAGAAGGGGATTTGGGAGGTTTGTGCTAGAAGTGATATTGTAGAGGGGGGAGGATATTTGTGCTAGGAGGGGAATTTCTTTTTTTGGGGGGGGGGGGAGTGGGAGTAGGGCTGATTGGGGGGTTATGCTAGGACAGGAAATGGGGGGGGATGTGTGCTAAGAGGGGGATTTGGGAGGTTTGTGCTAGAAGAAGTGATATTGTAGAGGGGGGAGGGGATTTGTCCTAGGCAGAGCATTTTTTTTGGTGGGGGGCATTTGTGCTAGTAGGGATGATTGGGGGGGTAATGCTAGGAGGGGAAATGGGGGGGATTTGGGAGGTTTGTGCTAGAAGAAGTGGTATTGTATAGGGGGGAGGGGATTTGTGCTAGGAGGGGATTTTTTTTTGGTGGGGGGAATTTGTGTTAGTAGGGGTGAATGGAGGGGTATTTATGCTAGGAGGGGAAATTGGGGAGGGGGGAGGGTTTGTGATAGGAGGGGGGATCTGGGGGGGGGAGTGCTGGGAGGGTGGATTTAGAGAGACAGAGGATTTGAGCTTGGATGGGGGATGGTGGGGGTTGCAAAGATTTGTGTTGGCAGAGGGGATTTCAGCAGGGGGTGGATTTGTACTGGGAGGAAGGGGGGTTTATGTTTAGGGGTAAGCATGCAGATTAGTGCTATTTTTCTTTTTTTTGGGGGGGGGGGGGCTTTTTGCTGCCACATACTTTTTATCCTGACTTTTATGCTAATTATTTGGTGTTAATATTGATGCATCAGGGAATATAAATGTATGACAGGTTCCCTTTACGTATGAGGTTACTGTATACATCCATTGCACAGTATAGACAGGTCGGTGGGGATATGGCGGTCCCTCTCTCTTATACATTGCATACAGACATACAAAGCCTCTGTTGCTGTTCCCTGCAGACAAGGGCTGTCTGTGTCCAGTATGAAAATACAGCCGTGTGTGTGTGAGCCCCATCCGCGTCTGGCGTGGGAGGAGGAGGCGGGGCTACACAACCCACCCCAGGCCGCTCCTCCTGGCTGGATTCACACTTATAAGTCTGACATGTACACTTATGTAACTCCGCTATTCTTCATCTGTATATTGCGTATTTTGATGCGTTTTTACACCAACTTTTCGCCAAGATTCACACCAGTACTGCTGCATGAGGATGTTCATGTGACAACACTGAAGAAATGACACTTTCTACAATGTAAAGTAGTGAGTGTACAGCTTGTATAACAGTGTAAATTTGCTGTCCCCTCAAAATAACTCAACACACAGCCATTAATGTCTAAACCGCTGGCAACAAAAGTGAGTACACCCCTAAGTGAAAATGTCCAAATTGAGCCCAATTAGCCATTTTCCCTCCCCGGTGTCATGTGACTCGTTAGTGTTACAAGGTCTCAGGTGTGAATGGGGAGCAGGTTTGTTAAATTTGGTGTTATCGCTCTCACTCTCTCATACTGGTCACTGGAAGTTCAACATGGGACCTCATGGCAAAGAACTCTCTGAGGATCTAAAAAAAAAAAAGAATTGTTGCTCTACATAAAGATGGCCTAGGCTATAAGAAGATTGCCAAGACCCTGAAACTGAGCTGCAGCACGGTGGCCAAGACCATAGAGAGGTTTAACAGGACAGGTTCCACTCAGAACAGGCCTTGCCATGGTCGACCAAAAAAGCTGAGTGCACGTGCTCAGCGTCATATCCAGAGGTTGTCATTGGGAAATAGATTTATGAGTGCTGCCAGCATTGCTGCAGAGGTTGAAGGGGTGGGGGGTCAGCCTTTCAGTGCTCAGACCATACGCCGCACACTGCATCAAATTGGTCTGCATGGCTGTCATCCCAGAAGGAAGCCTCTTCTAAAGATGATGTACAAGAAAGTCTGCAAACAGTTTGCTGAAGACAAGCAGACTAAGGACATGGATTACTGGAACCATGTCCTGTGGTCGGATGAGAACAAGCTAAGTTTATTTGGTTCAGATGGTGTCAAGCGTGTGTGGCGGCAACCAGGTGAGAAGAACAAAGACAAGTGTGTCTTGCCTACAGTCAAGCATGGTTGTGGGAGTGTCATGGTCTGGGGCTACATGAGTGCTGCCGTTGTCTTACCGAGAAAGTTCCCCCGGCGGATAAGGACCCCCCTGTACTGCGCAGGCGTAGCGCTTGTGCAGTACGAATGACTAAGGAGCCGCAGAAAATAGCCAAAGCTGAAAATCTTCAATCAGCTGTACTGGGTCCAGGTTCAAGCCCCACCATCCAAGTGGACCTAGAGGGAGAATAAAAAAGTGCTGAGCAAAACGAGGCCGTGCCCGAAGCTTGGCGAGCTAAGCGAGGGGCCCTCGTACCGGCGCCGTGTACAGCTGATTTACAACTATTCGGCTTCAGCTATTTCCGCCGGCTCTTATCCGCCAAGGGGAACTTTCTCGGCAGAACACCGGCACTGGGGAGCTATTGAGGGAACCATGAATGCCAATATGTACTGTGACATACTGAAGCAGAGCATGATCCCCTCCCTTCAGGGACTGGGCCGCAGGGCAGTATTCCAACATGATAATGACCCCAAACACACCTCCAAGATGACCACTGCCTTGCTAAAGAAGCTGAGGGTAAAGGTGATGGACTGGCCAAGCATGTCTCCAGACCTAAACCCTATTGAGCATCTGTGGGACATCCTCAAACGGAAGGTGGAGGAGCGCAAGGTCTCTAACATCCACCAGCTCTGTGATGTCGTCATGGAGGAGTAGAAGAGGACTCCAGTGGCAACCTGTGAAGCTCTGGTGAACTCCATGCCCAAGAGGGTTAGGGCAGTGCTGGAAAATAATGGTGGCCACACAAAATATTGACACTTTGGGCCTAATTTGGACATTTTCACTTAGGGGTGTAATTACTTTTGTTGCCAGCGGTTTAGACATTAACAGGTGTGTTGAGTTATTTTGAGGGGACAGCAAATTTACACTGTTATACAAGCTGTACACTCACTACTTTACATTGTAGCAAAGTGTCATTTCTTCAGTGTTGTCACATGAAAAGATAGAAGAAAATATTTACAAAAATGTGAGGGGTGTACTTACATTTGTGAGATACTGTATGTATTTTACATTAGTTTTGCATGTGTTTTTGGGGCGTTCCCCAATGGGGCAAAAAAAGTGCTGCGCTGATGTGATTGGGCAGCATAGAGAATAATGTCATTTCCTTTACAGTGCTGTGCAGGGCAACAGGAAAGCAGGAGAAAAACGCATTAGTGTGAACAGTAACAGTACAGCAGCACTTTAAATACATTTTAACATTGAAACAAGATTTATTTTTTATTAATGGATGAACCTTTTGTACACTTTGACCGCGTTTACATGATTGAAACTGAAGATAAACATTTAATACAAATGATACATTTGCTATCATGTTGTAAATAAATGTTTCTAAAAAGATACAGTGTGTATCTTTTCTTATTGGCCCATTTACAAGAGCTGGGTCTGATGCGAGCTGGGGGGGGGGGGGGGTCGGCAACCTGTCAACCACGGGCAGGTGGCAGGTACCTTGCTTTCCTTCCTAGCCGACCCCCACCCTACTGACCCCATCCACTGCTCCACTGACACCGTCCACTGCTCTACTGACACCATCCACTGCTCTACTGACACCGTCCACTGCTGTACTGACACCATCCACTGCTCTACTGACACCTTCCATGGCCCTACTGACACCATCCACTGCCCTACTGACACCATCCACTGCCCTACTGACACCATCCACTGCTCTACTGACACCGTCCACTGCTCTACTGACACCGTCCACTGCCCTACTGACACTGTCCACTGCTCTACTGACACCTTCCACTGCTCTACTGACACCGTCCATCCACTGCTCTACTGACACCTTCCACTGCCCTACTGACACCATCCACTGCTCTACTGACACTGTCCACTGCCCTACTGACACCATCCACTGCTCTACTGACACCGTCCACTGCTCTACTGACACCATCCACTGCCCTACTGACACCGTCCACTGCCCTACTGACACCGTCCACTGCTCTACTGACACCATCCACTGCTCTACTGACACCGTCCACTGCTCTACTGACACCATCCACTGCCCTACTGACACCGTCCACTGCTCTACTGACACCGTCCTCTGCTCTACTGACACCATCCACTGCCCTACTGACACCATCCACTGCTCTACTGACACCATCCATTGCTCTACTGACACCATCCACTGCCCTACTGACACCATCCATTGCTCTACTGACACCGTCCTCTGCTCTACTGACACCGTCCTCTGCTGTACTGACACCATCCATGGCTCTACTGACACCGTCCACTGCTCTACTGACACCATCCACTGCCCTACTGACACCATCCACTGCCCTACTGACACCGTCCACTGCTCTTCTGACATCATCCACTGCTCTACTGACAACGTCCTCTGCTCTACTGACACCGTCCTCTGCTCTACTGACACCATCCACTGCCCTACTGACACCACCATCCACTGCCCTACTGACACCGTTCACTGCCCTACTGACACCATCCACTGCTCTACTGACACCGTCCACTGCCCTACTGACACCGTCCACTGCCCTACTGACACCGTCCACTGCCCTACTGACACCGTCCACTGCTCTACTGACACCGTCCACTGCTCTACTGACACCGTCCACTGCTCTACTGACACTGTCCACTGCTCTACTGACACCGTCCACTGCTGTACTGACACCATCCACTGCTGTACTGACACCATCCATCCAGTGCTCCACTGACACCATCCACTGCTCTTCTGACATCATCCACTGCCCTACTGACACCGTCCTCTGCTCTACTGACACCGTCCACTGCCCTACTGACACCATCCTCTGCTGTACTGACACCATCCATGCCTCTACTGACACCGTCCACTGCCCTACTGACACCATCTACAAGCTCTCCCTCTGCGTGAGCCATGCACTGCTCACAGGGGACAGCAGGAGAAAGGCAAAAAGGGAACGCTTATATTTACGACTTTGCTTGATTTGCTAAAAATGAAAGTCTTCTATAAATAGAACACTGACCTGAAACCGGCGGTCACACCTTCACTACTACCCGCTCATCGAATTATTACCTACAAGTTGGCCTACAGCCACTCTGTCCATCCAGTCCTGATATTTGCACCGCTCTGCCACACAGTACAGCCTACTCTGTCCATCCAGTCCTGATATTTACACCGCTCTGGCACACAGTACAGCCCACTCTGTCCATCCAGTCCTGATATTTACACCGCTCTGGCACACAGTACAGCCCACTCTGTCCATCCAGTCCTTGAAATCACACCGCTCTGGCACACAGTACAGCCCACACTGTCCATCCAGTCCTGGAAATCACAACGCTCTGGCACACAGTACAGCCCACTCTATCCATCCACTCCTGATATTTACACTTCTCTGGAGTACAGTACAGCACACTCTGTTTATCCAGTTCTGAGATTTATACAGCTCTGATATATAGCACAGCTGTGTCTGGCAGGGGAGGAGACCTGATTTCTCTCTGCTGCAATTCATTGACACTTACAGGACTTGTCCCTCCCCCAGCCTATGAATGGACAGCGAAGGGAGAAGCAAAAGACCGATGAGCTCATTTCCCACGTGCTGATGGGAGGAGAGATCAGAGTGACAGAGAGTGGAGCTCATCTCTGTGCTGCTTCTCCTTTCACTGTCCAGTCACAGGCTGCAGTTGGCTCTAGAACAACCTGGGATGAATGATGCTGGCTATCAGACTGAGGACATCTAGTGGCAGAAAAAAATGTACTGAGTGGGACATCTCTGGATTGAGACTGAGTACTGCAGCAAAAGCTGTTTATGTTATTTTATTTTTAATGAGCAATTCAATTTTATCCCTGGCTGCAGATCTGCTTTAACCACCTCATGCCCGCCGGCCTATAAGTGATGGCTAGGCGGCGCGGCTCTCGTTCTGGGAGACTGTCATATGACGGCCTCCCAGAACGACCGCTCTTGTGCGCCCGTGGAGATCGGTGGTGTGGTGTGTCAGACACACCGCTACACCGATCTCGGTAAAGATCCTCTGACGGAGGCTCTTTACCACATGATCAGCTGTGTCCAATCACGGCTGATCACGTTGTAAACAGGAAGAGCCGTTGATCGGCTTTTCCTCACTCGCGTCTGACAGACGCAAGTAAAGGAGAGCCGATCGGCTGCTCTCCTGACAGGGGGGGTCTGTGCTGATTGTTTATCAGCGCAGCCCCCCCTGGATGCCCACCCAGGACCACCAGGGATTGCCACCACACTGGACCACCAGGTATGCCACCCTAGACCACCAGGGAACTGCCAATCAGTGCCCAGGCAGCTGCCAATCAGTGCCCATCCCCAATGTCTGCCAGTGCCATCAGTGATGCCCATCAATGCCATCTATCAGTGCCGCATAGCAGTACCCAGCAGTGCCGCCTATCAGTGACATCCATAAGTACCCATCAGTGCAGCCTTTCAGTGCCCATTAGTGTTGTATATCAGTTACAATCAGTGCCCACCAATGCCACCCATGAGTGCCACGCCTATCAATGCCCATCAGTGCCACCCATCAATGCCGCCTACCAGTGCCCAACAGTGCCGCCTATCAGTGCCCATCGTCAGTGCCCGTCAGTGCCACCTCATCGGTGCCGCCTTATCAGCACCCATCAGTGAAGGAGAAAACGTACTTATTCACAAAATTTTATTTATTTTTTTTTAAATTTTAGGTCTTTTTTTATTTGTTCAGCAAAAAATAAAAAAATGCAGAGGTGATCAAATACCACCAAAATAAAGCTCTATTTGTGGGAACAAAATGATAAAAACTCTGTTTGGGTACAGTGTAGCATGACTTATTGTAATAAGCTGAAAATTGGCTTGGGTAGGAAGGAGGTGTCCTGTATTAAGCTGGTTAAAGACAAGTCAACCCTCCAAGTCATGGGTTCATCTCCTCCGAATCAATGATATTGAGACCCTGCAGCCTGCATGCCCCCCCCCCCCAGTCCATGTGTCTGTGGAGTATGTGGTGGCAATGAACCAAGCAGCACACGCTCCACCACCGGTTCAGTCTGGCCGCTGATCAGAGAAGTCACAAGTCGCAGAACAGAGCCGTGTCTCTTGTGGCCGCCATGCTGGGAGGGGCAGGTGGGTAACAGATGGACCCCAGAGAAATTCCTCTCTTGCCATTACTGTACCATCCATGTGGGATCCATTACCGCCCCCCCCCCCCCAATCCAGATTCCACTTCTTATTCCCGCACTCCTCCGTTACCCAGAAGCCACAGGAAATCCAAAATCCTCAGGCTCCTCGGACCGTGCGTTCTGCGATATTCCAACCGTCTGCCTGCTGCCTCCTCAGAGGCACCGGATCAGAGCGAGTATTGACAGATTAATAGACATTCACTGCTGGGCAGGCGGCCCCCGCTTACTTCTCCAGCTGCTGCTGAAATCCAGCTGGCAGGTTCTGGCCGGAGATCTGCAGACGGCGGCCAATCGGCACGCAGTGCGCTTGGCGTTAAGGTTGCGCCGTGCGAAGTCTGAGCTGAGCTGGAAAGATGCCGTGTGAGGTTAAAGCGGTATTAAACCCAAAAGCAAAGATCGATCGTATTACAACTCACCAATCATTAGATGTGATGGCTGCATTTGTTTTCTTTTAGGCGCCTTTCACACTAGCCGACTTCAAAGTTGTGCCATTTTCAGTGCAACTTTGGAGTCAGACTTTGAGGCTCCCTTCACCCTCATGCGACTTAGCCCCCCCCCTGTTCACAGCGGTGCGACTTGTCATGCGATTTTACAGGTCTAAATCGCATGACAGGTCGCACCCTGTTGTCGGCAAGCAAACTGTTCAAAACGGTGCGACTCCAACCTTACTGTGCTGTACCGATTTGAAAAAGAAAGGTCTTGCACTTTTTTTTTTCTTTTTTTGCGATTTCAAGTGCGACCCACCCAAAACCCCCAGGTGGACAGGAGCAGAGTTGGGTATTATGGTCACTGTTGGAGTAGTCACGACAACGGGGACTGACTCAGGCCACCAGGTTCTACCCGTAATGAGAATATCACTTTTGGGAAGACCGGCCCTTTACCTGATGTAAAAGTACATAACCTGTAGAAAGATGCATTGGGATTGATACCTTTTGCTACGTTCTTTACTCCAGGCGTGCTGTCATCTATTATACTCAACTTCCCCGGATCTACAATTTCCATGCACATGATTGGGTAATCTTTGCAAAGCGAATTGCCACTTAGATTCACCTCCTTTCCTACAGTGCCTTGAAAAAGTATTCATACCCACATTTTGTCACGACCAAAGATGTAAATGTATTTTATTGGGATTTTATGTGATAGACCAACACAAAGTGACACATAATTGTGAAGTGGAAGGAAAATGATAAATGGTTTTCAATTTTTTTTTTACAAATAAATATGTGAAAAGTGTGGGTACATTTGTATGGCGCCCCCCTGAGTCAATACTTTGTAGAACCGCCTTTCACTGCAATTACAGCTTGTACTGTAAGTCTTTTTGGGGATGTCTCTACCAGCTTTGCACATCTAGAGAGTGACATTTTTGCCCATTCTCCTTTGAAAAATAGCTCAAGCTCTGCAAATATTCTGCAAGTCTGCTGCAAGTTTTGGTTCAGTTATGTTGTGCAATAGTCATCCCACCACATGGGGTCACTGTGGCTGAATTTCCATGCTGTAGACTTGCGGAGCTCTTGCTGTAGGCTCACCACTGCAACTTTGCTGTTGCTAGAGACTTGCCACTAAGGATGAGCTCCGGCGTGTTCGCACACTCCACCTGCAGAGCCCGCCAGGAAGTCGGCGTTGTGCTAATCACAGGCAGTGAGACATTTCCTGATCTTTGCAGCCACACATCGGGTAAATGTCTCACTGCCTGTGATCAGCGCAGCGCCGTGCCGACTTCCTGGGGGGCTCTGCACGTGGAGTGTGCGAACACGCCGGAGCTCATCCTTACTTGCCACGCAAATTTGCTTCAAACTGGAAAAGTGTCAACTAGAACTTGTGAAGAAAGAAAGAAAGAGGGAGAAATAAAGAAAGAAAGAGAGAGAGAGAGAGAGAAAGAGAGAAAGAAAGAAAGAAAGAAAGAAAGAAAGAAAGAAAGAAAGAAAGAAAGAAAGAAAGAAAGAAAGAAAGAAAGAAAGAAAGAAAGAAAGAAAGAGAGGGGGAAAAAGAAAGAAAGAGGGAGAAATAAAGAAAGAAAGAGAGAGAGAGAGAGAGAAAGAGAGAAAGAGAGAAAGAGAGAAAGAAAGAAAGAAAGAAAGAAAGAAAGAAAGAAAGAAAGAAAGAAAGAAAGAAAGAAAGAAAGAAAGAAAGAAAGAAAGAAAGAAAGGAGGGAGGGAGAGAGGGAGAAAGAAAGAAAAGAACAGAGAGAGGGAGGGAAGGAGAGCCCTATGCCACGTACACACGAGCAAACTTTTCGACCGGACTGGTCCAACGATCAATTCGACCGTGTGTGGACTTCATTGGACCTGCAGCGGACTTTTTGGGTCGAAAATCTGACGGACTTTAGATTTGGAACATGTTTCAAATCTTTACGTCGGAACCCATTTCCTATCGAAAAGTCCGCTCGTCTGTATGCTAATCCGACGGACGAAAACCAACGTTAGGGCAGCTATTGGCTACTGGCTATCAACTTCCTTATTTTAGTCCAGTCGTACGTCATCACCTACGAATCCGTCAGACTTTGGTGTGATGGTGTGTAGGCAAGTCCGTTTGTTCGGAAAGTCCGTCGGAAGTCCACCCAAAGTCCGTCGGATAGACTGTCGGTCTAGTCCGGTTGAAAAGTCCGCTCGTGTGTACGCGGCATTACATAAGGCCTACCTGTAGGTAAAATGAACATCTCCTAAACGTACACCATTTAGGAGATATTTATCCTGGGTGCAGCCAGTGACATCACCAGCCGGAACTTGCCGATACCTTGCCGGAACTTCAGAGCTTTGTGCCAGAACCAAGAGCTCCTGCGCGCATGTGCGGGAGTGACGTCATCGCGGCTCACAGCCGGAGCAGGCGAACCCAGAAGAAAGATTTGGGGAAGATGTCAGCCTGCTCAGCGGTGACAGCACGGCAATGGAGGGCATTGTTTTTGTTTTGTTTTTCTTTGGAAGTAAATCCATATATGACTGTCGAGCACATGACATGCTGTTTCCTTTAGAAAAAGTCCAGAACAACCACTAAGCTCCAGCTTGCTCTTGCTTCCCTGAACTTCCAGATTGGAGAGCGAGCACTTCACTTAGAGTCCCCTGATTCCCTTCCCTGGGGACTGCAAGTCCCCTAGTTCCAAGGGCCACTGAACACATGCGCCTCATACTGTTTGGCTGCTTGAGTCTGTTGGGGTTGGTTTGGATCCTCTAGTGGGGGAGCAATGCTCCATAGGGATTGTTCAAGGCAATAGAGCCACCCAAGAATAGAAAAGCCAATGGAGGGATCTTTGGATAGACCGCTTTAAGAAGACAGCCAAGCTATGAGATGAATCAGCAGACAAGGTAAGAGTGTGACCACATGGTATACAGACCACATGGAAAATAACATTGGTGGTTCATTCAAAGTGGAGCCCAACAAAGCGTAAGCATCCTTTTAAATCAGCAATCGATAAGCATTTTAAATGAAACCATTACCAGTAATGTATCCTCACAGAAACCACAGGAAAAAAAATCAATGAAGTGTACAGAAAAGCAGAATGTAGATGGGATCATCATCATCAGCCCGGGCAATGGAGGCACTTTCTTCCAGCTGCTCTGTCCTCTGATAGCAAGCAATAAACCGTTGCATGAAAGTTTGTCAGCCATGGACGGACATCTGCAGTGCCGCACTCACATAGGCGAACTTCACCCCATAACAGCAGGATAAGAAAATAAATAAGCGTGAAGATATGATGGTCAAAGTCTTGAAGTCCCTAGGAAGCCAGTATTTTCTGAAGGCCATCAGCAATTGCAGAACTCGTATCGCTCTCAGGGAAGGTTTTCTTTAGGCTAATGTATGAATGGCACCCCAATGCACCTTCACAAAGCACCCCAGGGGCCCAATCACATCTATGTGGTGCGGTAGTGCAGGTTACGGCACTCTTTAATGTGTGTTGCTTTTAGGCAGCCCATGACCTCAACCCACAGTATTACATTACCTTACACCGCAGCTTTTAGGGCAGGGGTCTACAGATTCTTCAGCACGAGGGCCACATTGTATCTTTTACAAATATTTACGGGCTGAAAAAAATTCTGATCAGAGTCCCCATCCAAGTCCACCCTTACATCAGAATCCCCCTTACCTTAGAGTCCCCCCTACATAAAAGTCCCCATCAGAGTCTGCTCCTACATCAGGGTTCCCATCAATCCCTTTTTTCAACAAGGTCCCTATCAGAGTCCCCTTGCATTAGAGTCCTCCCTTACATCAGGGACCCCATCATAGTCCCTGATCAGAGCCTTCCCTAACATCAGGGTCCCCATCAGAGCCTTCCCTTACTTCAGGGTCCCCATCAGAGTCTTCCCTTACATCAGGGTCCCCATCGTAGCCCCTGACCAGAGCCTTCCCTAACATCAGGGTCCCCATCAGAGCCTTCCCTTACATCAGGGTCCCCATCATAGCCCCTGACCAGAGCCTTCCCTAACATCAGGGTCCCCATCAGAGCCTTCCCTTACATCAGGGTCCCCTTAAGGACCTTCCCTTACATCAGGGTGCCCTTTAGGGCCTTCCCTTACATCAGGGTGCTCATTAGAGCCTTCCCTTACATCAGTGTCCCTCGTCAGAGCCTTCCCTTACATCAGGATCCCCATCAGGTCCTTTCCTTACATCAGGGCCTTCCCTTACATCAGGGTCTCCATCAGAGCCTTCCCTTACATCAGGGTCCCCATCAGGGCCCTCCCTTGCATCAGGATCCCTATCAGAGCCTTTCCTTACATGAGGGTCCCCATCAGGTCCTCACCTTACATCAGGGCCTTCCCTTACATCAGGGTCCCAATCAGGTCCCTACCTTACATCAGGGTCCCCATCAGGGCCCTCCCTTACATCATGGTCCCCATGAGTGCCTTCCCTTACATCAGTGTCCCCATCGGGCCTTCCCTTACATCAGAGTCCCTATCAGAGCCTTCCCTTACAAGAGGGTCTCTATCAGAGCCTTCCCTTACAAGAGGGTCCCTATCAGAGCCTTCCCTTACATGAGGGTCCCTATCAGAGCTTTTCCTTACATGAGGGTCCATATCAGAGCCTTCCTTTACATCAGGGTCCCCATCAGTCCCCCCCTTACGTCAGGGTTTTCATCAGTGTCCCCCCTCCCCCTTGCATCGGAAGCAGAGACCATAGGCAGCCTCTGCTGATCTTAACACTCCATAGGTGCCCATTGAAGATACACCACTAAACCTAGCTGCGAGCCAGATAAAACCTTGTAGCGGGGGCCGAATGTGGCCCTTGGGCTGTAGTTTGGAGACTCGCGCTTTAAGTGTTTTGCAGTGCCAATGAAAATAAATTGCAACAGACGAACGCGTGCTTTGTCATGTGTTGTGGTAACACCACCCATAACATACTGTAGGTGTGAATGGACCCCAAAATATGGGCGTTACAACAATACACTGTTAGGAATCTTCTAAATAAACAAACCATTGGTGATTGATTATCTCTGCTACATAGGCATAAGCATGAATGCCCTCTCGCAATGAAAGGATCTTTTGCCATCTCCTTTCTGAGGGTACCCCAAAAAATAAAAATCTATAAAATTTCGATGAAGCCGTTTCCCAACTCAGCGTGTCTCGAATACACCATGTATACGCCACAATCATGGCCCTATTTTAGATCACATAAATATTTTTTAACCAAAGCCATGATCTGCATCATACATACACTGTAATTATAAATTACATACAATCCCCAGGCTTGTAATTAACGTTATGATTTGTCTCAAAATATAAGCCTGAGGGGGCGATAAAACATATACAATGTGTCAACACACCCAGCGCTTATTGGCTGCACATGGGAAAATGTATTGCAGTTATTAGTATACAGAATGTATATAACACCAACAGTTTACGCAGCACTTTGTCCAAAAGTGTTGGGACACCTGCCTTTACACGCACATGAACTTTAATGGCATCCCAGTCTTAATTCGTAGGGTTCAATATTGAGTTGGCCCACCCTTTGCAGCTATAACAGCTTCAACTCTTCTGGGACCTTCTTTGTGCACTGGTGCGCAGTCATGTTGGAACAGGAAGGGGTCATCCCCAAACTGTTCCCACAAAGTTGGGAGCATGAAATTGCCCAAAATGTCTTGGTATGCAGATGCCTTAAAAGTTCCCTTCACTGGAACTAAGGGGCCAAGCCCAACCCCCAAAAGTCAACCCGACACCCCAATCCCCCCTCCACCAAATTATTTGGACCAGTGCATCAGCAAGGTCCATAAAGACATCGATGAGCGAGTTTGGGATGGAACTTGACTGTCCTGACCTCAACCCGATAGAACACCTTTGGGATGAATTAGAGTGAAGACAACGAGCCAGGCCTTCATGTCCAACATCAGTGCCTGACTTCACAAATGCCCTTCTGGAAGAATGGTCAAACATTCCCATAGACACACTCCTAAACCTTGTGGACAGCTTACCCAGAAGAGTTCAAGCTGTTATAGCTGCAAAGGGTGGGCCAACCCTATTTTGAACCCTTCGGACTAAGACTGGGATGCCAATAAAGTTCATGTGCATGTAAAGGCAGGCGTTCCAATACTTTTGACAATATAGAGTATAAGAGGGTTAGGAGGGCACTGCCCATAAGAGCTTACAGTCTAAGAGGGTGGGGCCAGTGGTATAAAAGGTTATAACTGTGGGGGATGAGCTGATTGAAGTGATAAAAGATTAGTTGAAGGCATGATAGGCTTCCCTGAAGAGATGAGTTTTCAGGGAACGGCTAAAGGCAGCCAGAGTAGGAGACAGCCGGACAGATTGAGGTAGAGCGATCCAGAGGATGGGAGAGGCTCTGGAGAAGTCCTGAAGACAAGCATGGGAGGTGAAGACAAGGGAGCTTGAGAGCAGGAGGTCTTGGGAGGAGCGGAGAGGACGATTTGGGTGATATTTGGAGATAAGCTTGGTGATGTAGCTTGGGGCAGAGTTGTGAATGGCTTTGTATGTTGTTGTTAGTATTTAGAATTTTATTAGTTGGGAAATCGGAAGCCAGTGTAGGGAGTGGCAGAGAGGGTGGCAGACACTGAGCGGTTGGTAAGGTAGATGACAATGAGTTTGGCAGTAGTAGCATTTATGATAGACTGAATAGGGGAAAGCCTATGGAGAGGTAGGCCTATAAGAAGGGAGTTGCAATAGTCAAGGCGAAAGATAACGAGGGAGTGAATGAGTAGCTTGGTGGTTTCATTAGTTAAAAAGGTGCGAATTTAAGAGATGTTACGAAGGTGAAGTCTACAAGCTTTTGACAACAATTTTGATTTGGGCAGGGCTTTTTTTCTCAGAGAATAGGTGCAGGAACTACCCAGACTAGGCTCCCCCCGCAGCAACAACAGATCCTCCTCACAACAGCAAACCCTCCCAGCAACAGTGGACTCCCTGCAACAGAACAGATCTCCCATCAGTCAACAATAATAGACCTCTCCCTAAACAGTAGATCCCTCCCAGCAACAATTGAACCCCTAGCAACCTAAGACCCCCCCCCCATCAACAATAGATCCCCTCCCGCAGCAAGAGACCCCCATGCAAAGAAAATCCCCTCCAACGACAATAGATCCCGCAGCAACCACCAGTAATAGACCCTCCAGCACACTCTAGTACCCCTTGCTATTAAATGCATTCTGTGCTGAAGGTGCCCCCTCGTTCCTGCTGGGAAAAAAAAGCCCTGGATTTGGGTCTGAAAGGACAGGTCACAGTCTAGGATTACACCTAGTACCCTGGCATGAGGGGAGGGATTGATGGTTGCATTGTTGATTTTGATGGAAAAGTCATGGAGGGGGGATTACCCTCAGCTCAGTTTTAGAGAGAATTTAGTTTAAGGAAGTGGTGAGACATCCATGCTGACATGTGACGAAAGCGGATGTCAGACCCCTGCCCTTCTCACCAACTCTTTGACTAATGACTGGCCAATCTCACACTGCGCTGTCACTTACGTAACAATGCCAATCTCAACTGCACCCTGCACAAAGATTTTCCACTGGCCCACAATCTAGGTGCCAGCAGCCTGAGAGTGATCGTCATTGGGTTAAGTTAATTAAGCAATTAACCCTTTAAGGTTAAGGAACAATTTACAATAAAGGAGAAGGTGAAGGCTACAGATCTACGTTCAATTGGTAATAATGGGTCATTCCACTCAAAATGGACGGTGTACTGCTTGGTAGATGTTGGAGAAATCACCAGTCACCAGGGAGTGGTCTACCAGCTGCAGTTTTCTTTGTGGTTTAAGATGTCATGTGAAAGCCGCAAAGGAAGCAAATAGTGGAAGATGTGAAAAAGTGTGTCATAATAAACCATGCCCCTTAGCAATACCCATGCCCACCAATCACTGTAGCACCACCGTACAGCTGAGTTCCTACCATCAGAAAGGCTGGTTAAAGGTTCCCAGTCCTCCTCTGCAAACTTACATCAGTTTCATCCTATTACTTTGAGTGACCCTGTAATATACGGGCAGCAGAGATTGAAATTTGGCACCTAGAGGTTCTATATACTGTATTGGGCCACATTTTGGTGCTCCTTGAGAACTTTTTCTTAGATAATAAACCATGTCCTTTAGGAACATCCTCCTTTCACCAAACCAACTAATTACTCTAGCACTGTGATAGATGTTTTGTAGCCCACAGTCCCTACCATCAAATAGGCTAGTTAAAGGTTCCCAGTCCTCTCCTACGAATTTACAACAATTTATTCCTATTAGTTAGAGTAACACTTTAATATATGACCAGCAGAGATGGAAATTGGGTACTAAGAGGTGAACCTATAGTAGACTTTCTGTATCCCACAGTCACTACCATCAGATGGGCTAGTTATGGGTTTCCAGTCCTTCCTTGTGTACTTAGGACAGTTGTTTGAATGTTATCACTATTAGTTTGATTGACCCTGTGATAAATGGGCAGCGGCAATGGAAATGGAGAACCTAGAGGTCTAGAGAGTCTTGGCACTCCTGGTCCTGGAAGACTCTTGTTCAGCAAAGAATTACTTATGCCATTGAGAGTTCATCTTCACCACCTCCTAAACCTCAGCATTGGCCCATAGCTATGTTCAGTGGCCCAGTTGGCAAATTGGAAGCTGCAGGGAATCTATAAGCTCGGAGTTTAGAGAATTACATGGAAATGGGGCATCCAATAGTCTAGAGCAGTGGTCGCCAACCAGTGATCCACAAGAAAATATTGATGGTCCCCAGGGGTTTTTGCCACAAACCAACATTGTGGCGGATGTATACAGCCCAATGTTTTTTTTTACAGTGCTGTTCTCAATGCGCTCTGACAGTCAATACTGTCAGCGCGCATTGATACCCGATGACTCCTCTGTAGTCCCGACTCCTGTGAACTCAGAGGGAGGTGTCGGGAGTAGTGCAGAGAGCGGGGGAGGGGAGGGGGTTGAAGAAGGAGGGGACTTCCAATGGCAGTGCTGTGGGAGGAAGCACGGAGCTTGAGTACATGGTCGCATATGGAGGTGACGCCAATGAGGAGTCTGTGTAAGGCAGCAGGGTGATGCAGAGTGAGGTGGGGCAGGGAGCTGAACCATTTTGTGTGTATAAGGCATGTAAAATTCATGTTAGTGGTCTGAGGGACTCAAAATTGTGCGTTTAGTGGTCCATGAGGTTCGAAAGGTTGGCAACCACTGATCTAGATAATGTTGGTGCTCCTGGAAGATTTTGTATTTGGCATTTTGGCTTAACTTCTGCCATTGAGAGTTTGTCTTGACCATCTTCTAAACCTTTACACTGGCCCGTGTTGGGTGGCCCATTTGGCCAATAGGAAGCTGCAGCGAGTTTCTAAACACGGAGTTCATGGATGTTCATGTAAACTTTTTAACTCATAAACTCAAATTTACCATCTGTATCAGGAACCAGCTCAGCTCGACCAGCTGGTACCTCAAAGAAGTTTGAGAGCAGTGAACCCAGAACAGGTCTACTCTACTCCAATGACATGCTGGTAGGTTAATTGACTCCTGTCTAAATTGTTCCTAGCTTGTGTGTGCATGCATGTGAGATAGGGACCTTAGATTCTAAGGGCAGGAACTGGTGTGAAATTACAACACCATTTGGAAGGCATTATGGAGGGTGAGTAGGTGTCCACTGTAACAAGGAGATCCCGGGGTGCTTTGGTCTTTATTTATGTGACCTGAAGCAGCTCAAAAACTTCTTTTAGCCAAAAACTTTGATTGGCTAAAGACTTTGCTGGCATGAGCATTTCAGTATGAGGCTGCAGAAGAGTTAAGTCATGTGACCAGAGGCGACAGTGCTGCAGGATTATATTGTTACAGCAGACAGGTAGGTGTATACTGCTTCTAATGGTTGGATAAAACTCCTCTAGTGTCCCGCTCTGTGTTGTTTAAAGCAAATTTCAAGTTAGGTTACACATTAGACCAGCCTTTCTCAACGACTAGGGTTCTTCCAGAGGTTTCTAGGGGTTCCTTGAGTAGTGAGCCTCTCAGATGACAACCCACTAACTGCAATGATCCGTTTGGCCATCATCAGTAAGGGAGGATTCTTCCCAATGACCACAAATCTAAGGAGCATTCCTCCTGGTAATCATCACACTAATGTACAGTGAGCTGTAGATATAGTAATTATTAGCAGGGGTTCCCTGAGCCCAGAAAGTTATTTCAAGGGTTCGCCCAAAATGGTTGAGAAAGGCTGCATTAGACAGGTGCACTTGTACGGCGACACGGGCAAGGGCATGTTTGACATTGGCACAGTGCTACTTCCCAGTGGTGGAGATGGGATTTATATATCAAGCTGAGATCTGTCTCATGACCCATTTGGCCAATAGGAAGCTCATAATAGGAAGTCTCATAATTCTGCTCCTTCTACGTAAACTTTTTCTTCCCATTATATAATTTTAAAAAAT
Organism: Lithobates clamitans; assembly: GCA_037952925.1. Taxonomy (NCBI): domain Eukaryota; kingdom Metazoa; phylum Chordata; class Amphibia; order Anura; family Ranidae; genus Lithobates; species Lithobates clamitans. The sequence goes on from JBBGZY010001781.1 coordinate 128,139, forward strand.
GATAACACAAGACCAATTGGCTTATGCCCATGCAACCAACTGTATGGTAACCTACATGGTAGTCAGTAGCACCATTAGCCATGGCAAACGCACATCTTGCATGGGTGTCACTGCAATGGCTCAATGCATTTTTCATCGCTGACTTGCCTTTTTTAAATAAACCGATACCAATGATTCCATTATACCACATTTCTCGCTGTTTGCACAGAAGATGTTGTAAGAATAACTCTTTTATGAAGCGAACCAGGAGGAATGACTAGCATGCCTGTTAACCCTTTATGGTTACCAGAGACTTCCTGAATCTCTGCCTGCTGACATCAGGTCTAGGCAAGAACTTTCATGCTCACTGTGAAACTCCAGAGAGTCATAGAATATACTGAATAATACAAATGCGACACTGAACCCTAGGAAGAGAAAAGGTTAAACCATGGAAACAATCAAGGTTCCTGCAGGCACTTTTCCCTGACAGTCTTCTGTTAAGTTTATCTCTTTGCTTGCAGTGAAACCCTGTCCTCCTGAGTGTCTGACATTACAATTTTTTGGCTAGCATGGGAAGGGTTAATGTCCCAGGACTACCTTAGGAGGTTTTTTTTTTTTTTTTTGTCAGTGAAAGGAGCTCCATAGCTGTAGTTAATTCAGTTCAGATGTTCCCTGGCCAGATCAATGTACTGGGATTAACCCTTCTCCTACTGGAACCCTGGGGGGGATCATTCAGGCAGCTGCCAAACTTTTAGGAAGTTTCCAAACTCCAGCAACTATTACATCGCAAGCCCCAATCCCAAAAAGCAACTTGGAGCATCACGCGTTGGCAGATTCAAGAGTCTAGACAAGGTTTTCTCAACTAGGATTCCTCCAGTGGTTGCTAGGGGTTCTTTGAGGGTTCCTCCAGAAGTTGCTAAGGGCTCCCTGAGCAATGAGCAATTTCTGCCTCTCAAACAAGTTCCCACTGACACCATTGATCTTTTTAGCTATCTGTAAGGGGGTAATTCTTCCGACCACAAATAGAGGTGGCTGGGGGTTCCTTGGAGATAAAAAGGAGAAGGTAAAGCCATGTTTATCAACCAGGGTTCCATGGAACCCTAAGGTTCCTCCAGAGGTTGCTAGGTGTTCCTTGGGGGTTCATCCAGAGGTTGTTAGGGGTTCCTTGAGCAATGAGCAATTTCTGGCCCTCAGATAAGTTCCCACTGACACCACTGATCATGTTATCTATTAATAAGTAATTCTTCTCAATGACCACAAGTGGAGGTGGCCAGGGGTTCCTTGAGGTTAAAAAGGAGAATGTAAAGCAGGGGTTCCCAAGCAGAGTTCCATGGAACCCTAAGGTTCCTCCAGAGGTTGCTAGGAGTTCCTCTGAGGGTTCCTCCAGAAGTTGCTAGGGTTCCTTGAGCCCTGAGCAATTTCTGCTTCACAGATAAGTTCCCACTGACACCTTTGATGTTTTTACTTATCTGTAAGGGGATCATTCTTCCCAATGACCACACATCAATCTCACTTTAATGTATCACAAGTTGTAGATGTAGTCGTTTTTAGCAAGTGTTCCCTGAGACTGGAAAGTTATTTCAAGAGTTCCTCTGTGTTGAAAAGTTTGACAAAGACTGGTCTAGACAGTAACCCAGCAGATGTACCCTGTTTCCCTGAAAATAAGACCTAGCGTGATTGTCGGTGATGGCTGCAATATAAGCCCTACCCCCAAAATAAGCCCTAGTTAAAGTCCTTGTAGGTCTTATTTTAAGGGTAGGGCTTGCTTTCGGGGAAACACGGTAGGACTTATTTGGGGGGTTAAGCTTATATTGCAGCCATCAACGACAATCACGCTAGGTCTTATTTTCGGGGAAACAGGGTATTTACTAAACTACCTTCAACTATTACTCCAAAAAAAAAAAAGACACGAATGGAACACAATATTAAAAAAGTTAACCAATATTGAGACAAACCCCCCAACGTTTTTGACAGTCCCTGGACCTAAGAGCCAGAGGGCCACTATCTGAACACAGATTGCATCATTTGAATTACTGAGTGTGAGAAGATAAAAGCATAGTCATCATTTCCTGTACAGTTATTTCCTGCCCCCCCCCCCCCATCCCCACCCCCAGGCTGCAAGAGGTTAATCATACTACTATGAAATTTCTACGCCAGATTAGCATGGCAAAGAATTTGGAAGCCGCCAATGTTTTAAAATAGCTTCCAGGGACACTTCGCTGCTGATCCTGAGAACGTCCTCCAAAATAATCCGTTCAAAGACAGCCATATAATTAACCGCTGCACGTTACGAGGCTGAAATTTACTCTTTTTTTTCAACTTATAAAACCTACAATAAGGAAACTGGATGTAACGTGCAAGAAACAGAATTTTTGGCAAAAGTTTGAGTTGTCTTCTTTTTTAGCTCCTCTAAGTTTTACGGTACAATCCGTCCCGAAGAACGTTGGACATTTCCAAGGACAAAAAAAGATTCCACAGACACGTCACAACCCAACAGCATTCCCTGTAACTCAAGCATGATTGACAAGCAACTAAAAAAAAAAAAAAAAAAAGCAAAAAGCTGACATACCATCTTGTCCGGAGGACTCCAGGTACTCGGTCAGGTCACATCCAAAGGCTCCCTTCTTCTTGGACTTCGGCTTGGCACCCTTGTTCTTCATGGGTTAGTCCACAAGAGGAGCCCCCCCCCTCCCCTCCCCGGTGGAAAATAAATGAGATATCTAGAAATTAAGGGGCGACGAGGGGGTGAGGGGAATGCAAATCAAAGAGCCAACATTGAGGATGTCCCAAACAGATCCCAGTCACTCCATGAAAAGCAAGAGCAAGATCCAGGCAGCTCAGCTGTCACTTTGGGGTGGGGAGGAGTAAAGGGAGTGGGATGCACGCTGGTAGATCCTCAGTCTGAGATGGGAAGCCTAAAGAAGACATCTCATCCTGGGGCACCCCGGGTGGTGGCTTCGGTGGAGGGTGCTGCGGCTGCTCCTGCGCAGGGCTGGCCGGTGGGAGTTTGGCATCTGCTCAGCCAGAGGGCAGGGCACAGCCTTACGTTTTGCTGTGCCACCTAAGCAATGCCAACCGCAAAAAAAAAAAAAAAAAAAAACCCTGGTGGGCCAAGAGAACTTGCCCTTTTTTTTTGTTGGTTTCTCCAGGCTAAGCCAGCAATCCAAGAGGTACCATCACCAGTTCCAAAGTCTGCAATGACTTTTTTTGACCTATCTGTGTTTTTTTTTTCCTCCTTCCTCCTTTTCTTACAAATCACAGGGTTATCCAGCTCAGGAAATGCTGTTAAGGAAATGAGGAAGAGGGGGGGGGGATGTTTTTTGGCAGTGTGAGTGAGGGGTGGGGGGAGGTGGTAGTATGACAGGGGGAGGGAGAGAGAGAGAGAGAGAGAGAGGAGTTCTGACATGCAGGAGATAACGGGACAGCTTAGACCAGGCTGGAGGAAATTCTCTTCTACGGCACACTGAGCGCCCTTGTTCTTCTGTCCCGCTGGAGCAGAGGCGCAAGCTTCACCCCCTGCAAATTCATCACCCCCTAACTGGGCTATTATAGCACATCTCTAGGCTAGCTTGTGAACGCGCTTCTTTGCACGCGGTTTTTTTTTTTTTTGCGTGTCTTCGCATAGGGCAGCCTATTTATTTTAATGGGCTGTCCTGCGCACAACGAAGGCGCCAAAGAAGCGCATGTACCTTCTTTTTTTGGGCGTTGGCGCGTCTTTAACTGCCTGTTTTGGATCTGCTTGGGGTGCCGTTACCAATGAACGGCACCGAGAGCGCAACGCGCGTTTTGCGCGCATTCCGCAAACGCGCGGCTTTGTGAACATTCTCCACGGGGGGCGCACAGGCGTGAACGCAGCTTTAACGTGACACCAGTAACCAGACGCATCATAAATATTACGTTTTTTTAAATTTATTTATTACAGGTATTTATATAGCGCCGACAATTTATGCAGCGCTTTATGTATTGTACATTCACAACATTCCTTGCCCTAGGAGCTTACAATCTAAGGTCCAGACCTCAAATGCAAGGGCCAGTTTTGGCTAGGTTCGCGCTTGTGCGTCTACATTATCATGCATCTTTTGTGTGTATTTTTTTTCATGATTATATTAGGGCCCTCTGAAGACCGATCCACTTTACGTATTGTACAATCACATCAGTCCTTGCCTTAGGAGCTTACAATCTAAGGTCCAGAACTCTCATTCAAGGGTCAGTTTGGGCTAGGTTAACACTTATGCATCTACATTATCATGCATCTTTTCTGCATTTTTTTTTTTTTCATGATTATATTAGGGCCCTCTGAAGACCGATCTGCTTTATGTATTGTACAAACACATCAGTCCCCGCCCTAGGAGCTTACATTCTAAAGTCCAGACCTCACATGCAAGGGCCAGTTCACACTCGTGCGTCTGCATCATCATGCATCTTTTGTGCGTTTTCTTTTTTCATTATTTTATTAGGGCCCTCTAAAGACCGATCATGCTTTATGAATTGTACAATCACAGCAGTCCTTGCCCTAGGAGCTTACAATCTATGGTCTGGAACTCACCTGCAAGGGCCAGTTTGAGCTAGGTTCACACTTGTGCGTCTACATTACCATGCATCTTTTGTGCATTTTGTTTTCGTGATTTAATTAGGGCTATTTGAAGACCGATTTGCTTTATGTATTCTGCAATCACATCAGTCCTCGCCCTAGGAGCTTACAATCTAAGGTCCAGACCTCACATGCAAGGGCCAGTTCATACTCATGTACGTCTGCATTATCATGCATCTTTTGTGCGTTTTCTTTTTTCATGATTTCATTAGGGCCTTCTGAAGACCAATCTGTTTTATGTATTGTACAATCACAGCAGCCCTCGCCCTAGGAGCTTACAATCTAAGGTCCAGACCTCAAATGCAAGGGCCAGTTTGGGCTAGGTTCACACTTGTGCGTCTACATTATCATGCGTCTTTTTTTTGTATTTTTTTTACATGATTATATTAGGACCCTCTGAAGACCGATTCGCTTTATGTATTGTACAATCACATCAGTCCTTTCCCTAGGAGCTGACAATCTAAAGTCCAGATCTCACATGCAAGGGCCAGTTCACACTTGTGCGTCTACAATATCATGCATCTTTTGTGCTTTTTCTTTTACGTGATTATATTAGGGCCCTCTGAAGACCGATCTGCTTTATCTATTGTATAATCACATCAGTCCTTGCCCTAGAAGCTTACAATCTAAGGTCTAAAACTCACATGCAAGGGCTAGTTTGGTCTAGGTTCACACTTGTGCGTCTACATTATCATGCATCTTTTTTTTTTTACATGATTATATTAGGGCCCTCTAAAGACTGATCTGCTTTATGTATTGTACAATCACATCAATGCTTGCCCTAGGAGCTTACAATCTAAGGTCTAGAACTCACTGGCATTTTTTTTTTGTGTATTTTTTTTTTCATGATTTTATTAGGGCCTTCTGAAGACCAATCTGCTTTATGTATTCTGCAATCACATCAGTTCTTGCCCTAGGAGCTTACAATCTAAGGTCTAGACCTCACATTAAAGTGCTAGTTTGGGCTAGGGTAACACTTGTGGGTCTACATTATAGCACGTCCGGTGCCTTCTGAAGATCAGTCTGCTTTTGGATCGCTTTTAAGAGGGCATTTGACAGGCGGTGAGGAGGCCTTATACTTATATTGCCTCCTCGCTGCCCGATTAAACCTGTAATGCTGCACTACCATGCCACGCACAATTTCATGCATTGCCCATGGTTCCAGCACAGCCCCATTGAACTCAATGGGCTGGTCTTAAAAGCAATGCCTGTACAAGAAAGGGGCTTCCAGATTCTCATAAGCCCCCCTTGCCTGCAGACCCCCACAACCACTGGCCAAGGTTGTGGGCAAGAGGCCCTTGTCCCCATCCAGCTCTGCACCCCGAGGTAAAAATGTCATATGTTACAGCACAGGTGTCAAACACAAGGCCCGCGGGCCGAATCCGGCCCTCCAGGCTATTTCACGTGGCCCTCACACCTCTACTGCAGCTGCATGAGAGCTCCAGCCCTCCTCTGGTCCACCTCCAGACCCCTACTTTCTGCTTTCAAGCAATGCATCCAGCTTCTTCCCAGCAGCAGCATAAGGAAAGGGGGGTGCATTGTGATGTTAGGGAGAGTAATGGACTCAACTTCTGATGGTGGGGTGGCTCTTGACATCGAATGTAAGGGGAAAGGATGTGCTGGACATCTAATCTTACAGATACAACCGGCCCTTTTGAGGACATTTATAATGCTGATGCGGCCCATGATGAAATTGAGTTTGACACCCCTGTGTTACAGCTTTGTCCAGGTGTATTGTTACCATTTGGGTGGATGGCCAGGGAGCGGTAAAACTGTGGCTCAGCTGCCTGTTTTTACCCCACCCCACCCCCCCTGGCCGCGCATCTGAAAGAGCCCTTATGCATTTTTCATGCGCTCACATGGAAGTCTATGAGGCCAAAAATGCACCGAAAGATGCACCCGCACCTTTATTCAAGTTGCGCTAACGGGCCCCATAGACAGTAATGGAATGCCCCCTGTTGTGCGATGGCTGAAGAGCGACAATTCCACCTGGTTTTACCGCCAGGTGTGTCGGAACCCAGATCATCGCAGGTCCAGAGTGCAATCGATGTCATTACGATCACTTGGCCTTGAATCAGATATGAACTATGGTAGAGAGATCTTGATTTTGGGACAACCTTAGATGTAAAGAAGTCGGGGGGGGGGGTTGGTCCATACTCCACTTATAACTAAAATATCATGTTTGGGTGGACCGACCCTTTAACATTCAGGACTGTCCTTCACTCCCCATGAGTGGTTTCTTGATTTGTGAGGATGACACGTAAAAAGGCCATCAGGAGGAGGACATGGAGATCACTTCTGAGAGATGGTGGACACCTGGGACGGAGACATCGCCAGATATTTGCCTAGAAACACATAGAGAGGCGGCCAGGTCACAGGCGGCTCAGCAGATTCATTTCCATGCTGGCTGAGGAGTTTGGCTGCACAATAGAGAAATGCAAATCGAGAAGACGCAGAGAAATGATCAGCAGCTGTCCTATCTACACGCGTGTCACCGGCCTCTGTGTTCCAGAATCTCATCCAGACGTGGCCTCCAGACCTTCCACTTCAAATCTGCTTAGAAATGAGAGCTTGGAGAAGGTTCAACCAGCTTTTCCAGTTTAAAAAAAAAAATATGTATAACCTAATTCCTCCAACTCTCCTCTTCTGAAATACTCTGCACTGCTTGAGGACTCTGCTCCTTCCTCTATCTAACTCCCCTCTCCTGAAATACTCTGCACTGCTGGAGGACTCTGATCCTTCCTCTATCTAACTCTCCTCTCCTGAAATACTCATACCGCATACACACGGCCGGACTTCCCGACAGAAAAAGTCAGATGGGAGCTTTTGGTCGGACATTCCGACCGTGTGTATGCCCCATCGGACTTTTTCTGTCGGCATTTCCGATGGACTCAGATATAGAACATGTCCGCTCGTGTGTACGTGGCATAACTCTCCTCTCCTGAAATACTCTGCTCTGCTAGAGGACTCTGATCCTTCCTCTATCTAACGCTCCTCTCCCAAAATACTCTGCACTGCTGGAGGACTCTGCTCCTGCCTCTATCTAACTCTCCTCTCCTTAAAAATACTCTGCACTGCTGGAGGACCCTTTTCCCTTCCTCTATCTAACTCTCCTCTCCTGAAATACTCTGCACTGCTGGAGGACTCTGCTCCTTCCTCTATAACTCTCCTCTCCTGAAATACTCTGCACTGCTGGAGGACTCTGCTCCTTCCTCTATAACTCTCCTCTCCTGAAATACTCTGCACTGCTGGAGGACTCTGCTCCTTCCTCAATCTAAATCTCCTCTCCTGAAATACTCTGCTCTGCTGGAGGACTCTGCTCCTTCCTCTATCTAACTCTCCTCTCCTGAAATACTCTGCTCTGCTGGAGGACTCTGCTCCTTCCTCTATCTAACTCTCCTCTCCTGAAATACTCTACACTGCTGGAGGACTCTGATCCTTCCTCCAACTCTCCTCTCCTGAAATACTCTGCACTGCTTGAGGACTCTGCTACTTCCTCTATCTAATTCTTCTCTCTTGAAATACTCTGCACTGCTGGAGGACTCTGCTTCTTCCTCTATCTAATTCTCCTCTCCTGAAATACTCTGCTCTGCTGGAGGACTCTGACCCTTCCTCTATCTAACTCTCCTCTCCTGAAATACTCTGCACTGCTGGAGGACTCTTCTCCTTCCTCTATAACTCTCCTCTCCTGAAATACTCTGCACTGCTGGAGGACTCTACTCCTTCCTCTAGCTGCCTCTCCTCTCCTGAAATACTCTGCTCTGCTGAAGGAATCCGCTCTTTCCTCTGCTTCTCCTCTCCTGAAATACTCTGCTCTGCTGGAGGTCTCTGCTCCTTCCTCTGCCTCTCCTCTCCTGAAATACTCTGCTCTGCTGGAGGACTCTGCTCCTTCCTCTACCTAACTCTCCTGTCCTGAAATACTCTTCTGTAAAAGTTGAATAGATGGAGATGGCTCTCATGTCTCTAGCATTAACCATAAGCTAAATGAAGAAGCCGCCCCGTGTGTATGGAGGGTTCCTGGATTGCTGACAATAGTCGGGTGTGTCAGTTCTCCTTTTCATGTGGTCGGGGACATCACTGATTTATGGTCTCTGTGTATTTCCCCTTTTTTTGGGTCGTCATAACAGAAGGACTTTGGCCCGACTTCCCCTATTGATATGAGAATGTTTGCTGGAGGTAGATACCTGCCTACCTGCACCTACACACCTTCCCATGGGACTCATCACCATCCCAGGCAGGCAGGGACTCCGGGACTCGGGCCCCGTGCCGGGACAAGGCCATCCAGCGCCCAGGGCAAAGACCCCAAACTGCGCCCCCCCCCTTTCTTTAGGGTCAGGGCGCCCACATCACTTTCTTGCTGGACTTGGGATGTGCGGCTGGTCTCTTCAATCTCTCCCTGACTAAGGGATTCCATTTGCCTCAGTATATTCCTCTGGCCGTACCGCTGCCGTGGAGTGCAGGGAGGACTTCCTCCTCCTGAGGACACCAGTACTCAGCCTTCATGTATAGACCAATTTGATGCTCCATTTTTGCCCTAAAACAGCCATCCCACCAGCTCAATTATTTGGTGCTACTTTAATTGCAAGCCTTTTATGTGATTTAACGAAGCATTGTCAAACCACCTTACCAACTAACCCTATATGAACCCCTCTTACTTTTTGCACCCCTGAAGAAGGACTAGACATATATACCGAAACGAGTTGGGTGTGAGGAGGTTTCTTCTGTTTATATTTTTTATGGTGATATAGACGCACTGTTTAGATGAATCAATGTTTCGTTACAACTGTTTTAAAAATGTTTTTCTCTAAATAAAATTTGTTTATTGTTATAATTTTCTGTATACTTTGCTATATATTTTTCACACACAATACAAATTAAGTGCCTTAAAAGTCCCCTAAGGGGAACCTTCTTTATCTACATCCCTGCAACAAACCATTGCACCCAGGGCACACCTTGTCCCGGCCCAGCTTCTACCCTCCCAAAGGAGAAAGGGGTGTGGCTTCCATGTCAGGGTCATGTGACTGAAATAAACTGGGGGGGGGGGGATCTGGGACATTTAGGAAAGTAGAGAATTCTGATATGTAGATTGTATTACGGGGGGCAAAACCTAATTATCATGGGTGTCAAGCAATAGCAAGCTAAACATATAGTTTTATTGCTACAGGGCGGCCGCGCTGCGCAGGGTCACGTGATCCTACATTTCCGGGCAGCGGGCGCCAGTGCGCGCCACCGGCGGCTCGCTCCAGCTGTGATTTTGCACAGACTGAAAGCTGATCAGCGGGGTCCCACGGACCCGATGTTCCGCCGGCACCCGCTGATCGTTCCATACGCACACAGAACAACAGTCTGTCTATGTAAACAAGGCAGATCGCTGTTCTATCAGTAAGGAAGGCATGGATCCTGTGTTCCTGCAAAGCACAGGGGACACGGATCCATGACTTCCCCTAGTAAAAGCACCTCCCCCCACTGTACAAAAGCACAAGCTAAGCACGTATTTAACCCTTTGATCGCCCCCTGATGTTAACCCCTTCCCAGCCAGTGTCCTTAGTACAGTGACAGTGCATATTTTTAGCACTGATCACTGTATTGGTGTCACTGGTCCCCCAAAAAAAAAAGTGTTAGTTAGTGTCCAGTTTGTCCACCACACTATCGCAGTCCTGATCGCCGCCAATACTAGTAAAAGAAAAACCTCAAATAAATAGCAATTCTATAAATATATCCCACAGTTTTGTAGACGCTGTAACCTTTGAGCAAAACCAATCAATAAACGCTTATTGGGAATTTTTTTTTTTTTTACAAAAATATGTAGCAGGATACATATTTGCCTCAATTTATGAAGAAATTCTATTTTTTTCTATTTTTATAGCAGAAGCAAAAAAATATATATTTTTTTTTTCAAAATTGTGGGTCTTTTTTTGTTTATAGCGCAAAAAATAAAAAAACGCAGAGGTGATCAAATACCACCAAAAGAAAGCTCTATTTGTGGGGAAAAAAGGATGTCAATTTTATTTGGGTGCAGCGTCGCACGACCGCGCAATCGTCAGTTAGAATAACGCAGTGCCGTATAGCAAAAAATGGCCTGGTCAGGAAGGGAGGTGAATCTTTCGGAGCTGAAGAGGTTAATGCCGATTACATGTAAGAAAGTAGTACATTGATTTTTTTTTTTTTTTTTTTTTGCTTTAGGACAAAAGATGCTTACTTTGTCTTGCAACATTGATTTTTTTTTGTATGTGATCCATAGACAAACTAAACATTAAACCTAAAAAAAAAACAAAAAAACAATGTTTTCAATATTAGTTAAAAATATTGTTACTGTAGATACAAAGTATACATTTGTCTTGTAGATTAAATTACACCATTATATATATATATATATATATATATATATATATATATATATATATATATATATATATATATATATATATATATATATATATATATATATATATATAATGGTGTAATTTATTCTACAAGACAAATGTATACTTTGTATCTAGATCTATCTATCTATCTATCTATCTATCTATCTATCTATCTATCTATCTATCTATCTATCTATCTATCTATCTATCTATCTATATCTCTCTCTCTCTCTCTCTCTCTCTATAAATATATATATATATATATATATATATATATATAGAGAGAGAGAGAGAGAGAGAGAGAGAGAGAGAGAGAGAGAGAGAGAGAGAGAGAGAGAGAGAGAGAGAGAGAGAGAGAGAGAGAGAGAGAGAGAGAGAGAGAGAGAGAGAGAGAGAGAGAGAGATAGATATATCTATATATATATATCTATAGATATAGATATAGATATATATCTATATATATATCTATATCTATATATAGATATAGATATAGATATATATATATATTATAATTCTGGTACAAAGCATTGCATATTTATTTACATTTATTTATTTATTTATTTATTTACATATTTATTTATATTCAGATTTCTTTTCTTTTTTTTTGTTTATTATTTTTTCAGTGTGGCATTAAAAAAAAAAAAAAGAAAAAAAAAGAAAAGAAAGTTGAAATATTATAGAAATATTATAGTATAACTTAATAACCAAAAATTTTAAAAAAACCAAAACGTTATTTTCTACTTTCTGCTATCCAATACATTAAAAAAAAAAAAAAATCTTTGTAAATTTAGGCCAGAATGTATTCTGCTACATGTCTTTGGTAAGAGAAAAAAAAATCCAGAAAAAGTGTATATTGATTGTTTTGCTTGAGTTATACTGTAAACAAACTTTGGAATATATACTGGAATTTTTATGCATTTTTTTTCTATACTATTAATGGTGGCGATCAGTGACTTTTAATGGGACCGCGATAGTGTAGTGGGAAATCTGACACTAATTGATGCTGGGTTGGAACTGACTAACTGACACTGACATCACCAGTGGCACTAATACAGTGATCAGTGCTAAAACTATATACTGTCACTGTACTAATGACACTGGCTGGGAAGGGGTTAACATCTAGGGGCAAGCAAGGTGTTAACTGTGTTGCCTAAAAATGTGTAATGTGTGCTTCTTTTACTAATAGATGTGGCTGATTTTTCTCCCTGCAAGAAGCAGCCACATCGATGCTCGGTGTACAGAGCCACACCCCCCCCCCCCCAGGCTCTGTGCTGTGCTGTGATTCGCTAAGCTGATCAGCAGGTTCAGCATAAATCATTGACTGGGACGTGCTGACTGACTTGTGCTGTACCCAATCACAGTACAGATGGGGCGGCAGGCCAGATGCTTCCTACCTGGAAATGTCAGGCCACATGCATGTATATGATACGGAGCAGAGCAGCAACCCCGTCCCTGTATAAGTGCATGGGGTGGTCCACAAGTAGGTAAAGTATACCAAAAGGCAAATCATTGTTTTCTTTTTTTTTTGTTTTGGGTAGAGTGGAGAGGGTTTAGAACCCCTGTCAGATTTTTAAGGCTATCTGCAGGGGTGTACCTACAGGGGTCACAGGGGTCACTTTTGCGACCTGGCCCCGTGGCCCCCCCCTGTATGCCTGGATAGGAGGGTGATGGGGCGGAGACATGTAGAGGAGCCAATCCCTTCATGCAGCTGCTGAATGCCTGCTTCTCCTCCTCTCCCTCCTGCAGGCATTCAGAGAATGGAGGACATCGGTTCCTCCACATGCCACTCCCGCCGCCTCCCTATCCTGGTCCAACTGCCCTGGGCTCCTGTGTGCTCTCTCCTGTCCAACCCCCGCCCTCCCGCATCGCTGCCGGGTTTCTCCTCCCACCTCCCGATGGCTTGTTAAAGGGGGCTTCCAGATTCCGATAAGCCCCGCGCCTGCAGACCCCCACAACCACAGCCCAGGGTTGTGGGGAAGAGGCCCTTTTCCCCATCAACATGGGGGACAAGGTTGTTTGGGGTGGGTGGGGGGGGGCAGAGCTTTTCCCCTCTCTTTCCCGACCTGCCGGGCTGCATGCTCAGATAAGGGCCTGGTAGGGATTACTGGGGGGGGGGGGGGATCAGGGGCGACCCCACGCTGTTTTTTCCCAATTTTCTTTTATTTGCCAGCAATTTTTTTTTACATTCAGCTGTCAGCTGAGAACCCCGCTGACAGCTGATGACTCATTAGTTGTTAAGGACCTGGCAGCTGGCTATTCACAGCTATACACAGTGTGTTAAAGTAAAAAAAAAAGAAAAAAAAACTCAAAATGGATGAAAAAGCGCATAAAAAATGCAACAGTTTAGTTTCTTTTGCGGCTTCGTTGAAGTCTATTACAGGCAAAACGCTGAAAAAAAAGTTCCTGACCCTTTCCAAAAATGCATAGATGGCTGAAAAACGCATAGATGTGAACGTGTACCCTAGGAAACCATGTTAACCACTTCAGCCCCGGAAGGATTTACCCCCTAAATGACCAGGCACTGTGTCCCTTTAACTGAAGATTGCGCGGTCGTGCGACTCTTTACCCAAACAAAATTGTCCTTTTTTTCCCACAAATAGAGCTTTCTTTTGGTGGTATTTGATCACCTCTGCGTTTTTTTTGGGGGGGGGGGGGTGTTTGCGCTTTAAACAATAAAGAGCGACAATTTTGAAAAAAAAAAATACAATATTTTTTACTTTCTGCTATAAAACATTATCAAAAAAATAAAAAAATAAAAAATCTAAATTTATTCCTAAGTTTAGGCCAATATATATTCTGTTACATATTTTTGGTAAAAAAAAAAAAAAAATCGCAATAAGCGTATATTGATTGGTTTGCGCAAAAATTATCGCGTCTACAAAATAGGGGATAGATTTATGGAATTTTAATTTATTTATTTTTACTAGTAATGGCGGTGATCAGTGATTTTTAGCGGGACTGCGACATTGTGGTGGACACATCGGACACCTAACTGACATTTTTGGGAACCAGTGACATTGTTACAGTGACCAGTGCTAAAAATATGCACATCAGGGGGGCGATCAAAGGGGTTAAATGTGTTCCCTGTTTGTGTGTTCTAACTGTATGGAGCGATGTGTGACTACTGGGGAAACGTACAGATCCATCTTCCTGCATAGCAGAAAGACCAGACCTGTGTGGTCTCCCCTGTCAGGACGATGATCTGCCTTGTCTACCACAGATCCCCGTTCCGTCAATGCAAGGGAAACGATCGCGGGCAGCGCAAATCTTTTTTCTTACTCTTTTTCCAACAAACCGAGTGGGATCTGGGAAAGGTAGGGGTTTTAGGGTGGGGGAGTCATAAAGTGGAGATGCATTTAGAGTTCTGGTTAAAGTTCATAGGTCAAAGGTCAGTTGGGGTTAGGGTTAGAACTTAGGATTAGGGTTCGGGTTGGGGGTAGGGTTAAGGTTAGGGTTGGGATTGGAGTTGGGGTTAGGTTTGGGTTTAGGGTTAGGGGTTAGGATTAAGGTTTAGGGGTTAGGGTCAGGATTAGAGTTTAGGGGTAGGGTTAGGGGTAAGGTTTAGGGTTAGGGTTAGGATTAGAATTTAGGGGTAGGTTTTAGGGTAAGGGTTGGGGTTAGGGGTAGGGTTAAGGTTAGGGTTAGGGTTGGGGTTGGGTTTAGGATTAGGGTTAGGGGTTAGGGGTAGGGTTTAGGATTAGGGGTTAGGGTTAGGGTTGGGGTTGGGGTTAGGGTTGGGGTTTGGGTTTAGGGTTAGTGGTAGGGTTATGGGTAGGGTTTAGGAATAGGGGTTAGGGTTGGGGTTGGGGTAAGGTTTGGGTTTAGGGGTTAGGGGTTAGGGGTAGGGTTATGGGTAGGGTTAGGGTTTTTTAGGGGTTTTGGGTTAGGGTTAGGGTTTAGGGTTAGGATTAAGGGGTTAGGGTTTAGGGGTTTATTGTTAGGATTAGGGGGTTAGGGTTTAGGGTTAGGGTTAGGGGGTTAGGGTTTAGGGGTTTAGGGATAGGGGGTTAGGGTTTAGGGGATTAGGGTTAGGGTTAGGGGGTTAGGGTCAGGGTTAGGGGTCTCCCTTGAAGAACAAGGTTAGGATTCAGGGATTGGAATAGGGATCTACTCCAAAGGTCAAAGGTCAGAAGGCGTGTCCCTAGAGGTCAAGGGTCAAGAGGCGTGGCTGACCCACCCCCATCAAATTGTTCCACCTACCCCAACTAAGTCGGGGAATGAACAGGTCGGGGAAAGTTGGGGAAAGGCGGCCTGATTGGCTCCCCCTGCTGGCCAATGGAAGGGCACGCACGTGCGCCCAAGAAAGCGAGTTTCCCACGCCGACGTACAGATACGGCGATTTTGCGGGAACGAGCCACCTTGCCGCAGTGTAAAGACAGCGGCTGGTCGGTGAAGTGGTTAAATGGACTGTAGTGCGTTTCTGCAAACTGCAAAACGCACACACACACGTAAAAAAACGCGTAGGTGTGAACGTGGGGTAGAAAGCTGGTGGCAAATAGCAGGAAACGAATGAGCAGTAGGGGGTGCAGGTTGCCCCGTTGGGATGTGCGCAGGGCTGTCCTTCCCCTCGTGTGCTCATCAGTGCAGGCCGAGGACAGAAAGTGAAGGGGGTCGGTACAGACAGCCGATTGGACGGATCTCCCCGCTGTCTCTCTCCATTGTCTATTTCTGGTTCTCCCTCTTTGTTGGCCGGGCTCTGCAGAAGCTGCTTCCTGTCTGGAGGTCTCTGCGCTCCGCAGCACACGGTCCGGCGCCTCTCCCAACTCAAAGAAAGGAAAGTCCTATATATAGAAGTCCCGGATCGTCATGTTTTCCTGGTACAGGATGAAATCACCTGTGTTTGGTTCCAGGGGCTTCCATTTTTTACCTTCCCTGTTCCCTCTTTTTTTTTTTCACTTTCATTAACATGCTACTCATTTTTTATTTTTTTTAAATAAAACCTTTCTGTTCTCATTACAAATACTGGATCTGCAGATCTCCTGCAGCCTCTTTGCAGCCGCTTCCTCTCTGCATGCAGTCCAGTGACGGCTGCACAGCATATACCCGACGGGGACAACCGGACACCATACCGGCGCCCTGTCCAATGAAGCGCCCCGCTTCTAGTTTCCATGCGATGACGCACAGGGCAGGAAGTGGCTGGAAAAGGCCAGAGAGGAGATCAGCAGCACTGAGATGGGGGGAGGAAAAAACGTAGGGACAAATATTTTATGAAAAATGGCGATCGTGTAGGATGATGCGCAGTGTATCGGTAAACTAAATATCGTTCAGTTACGGTTTACATCTACTTTCGCTGCCTGGGAAGTTTTTGTGTTTTTTGGGAAGTGTTTTTTTTTTTTTTCTTTTTTTTTTATTCTTTATTCATTATTTTCTTCCAATACAAAATATTTTAAAAAAACAATTCAGATATTCCAGACAAAGTATTTATCCAACATAATTTCTATCCCCAGAATTGTTATACTTTTTTTTTTTCTTTTTTTTTTTTTTTTTTCAAAATCAAAACATTATATATTTTATTAAAGTGGATCTTCAGTATTTTTTCATCTTTCCATCTATTAAATCTTCTGTTGTTGTTGTTTTAATTTTGGATAGTAAAACATTTTTTTTCTGCCAGTAAATCCCTTATACAGCCCACTTCCTGTTTCTTGTCTGGTCATTAGCCTAGGCTTATGACATCATGCACAGCTCTCTCTCTCTCACTCTCCTGAGAGTTTGCCAGGAAGGAAGGGGGGGATGAGTCATAAGAGGGCCAATGAGAGCTGCAGAGCTGGAGGTGTGCCTCTGTGTGTGTGTCTGTGTAAATCCAGGAAGTGAACAGGCAGCAGCTTCAGCTGCCCACAGTTAAAATGGCCGCAGCCAGACTCAGTGGAGGGAGATTTCTGCAGCATATTTGGCAAGTACAGAATCACAGTATATAGAAAATAATATGCAAAGTGGTTGGAGGGAAGCTGCAGAATGGCAAAGATTTTTTTTTTTTGTTTTAGACATGTGCAGTTCTTATCCTTCCGAATTAGTTTTTTTTTTACGAATTTAGGCAAATTTGTTAATTCAGAAATATCCGAATTAACGAAAACCTGTTTTAACAATGTTTCCATAATATTCGAAAATTCAGAAAAATTCAAAATTGGAAAATTAAAAAAAAAAGAATGAAAATTCAAAAGAATGAAAGCCGAAAATTTGAATATCTGAAAAAATAACTAACAATAACTTCTAGATTGTAAGCTCTAAGGAGCAGGGCCCTCTGATCCCTCCTGTATTGATTTGTATTGTACTTGTACTGTCTGCCCTCATGTTGTAAAGTGCTGCGCAAACTGTTGGCGCTATATAAATCCTGTATAATAATAATAATAATAATAATAATAATGTAACTATTAAATTATAGGTATTGGAATTTCCTTTCAAATTTGACTGTCAGAGAATGTAACGAATACAAATTTATGCAAAGTTATGAATTATCCGAAATAAAGAATGCCGTATCTAAACAAAAGGAACGTAACAAATTAATAATAAAAAATTACAATAATAATAATAATAATAAAAACTTTTTATTATATTTATTTATTCATTTTGTTTCATTTGTTTAGATGCGGCATTCGTTATTTCAGATAATTCGTAACTTCGGATAAATTCGTATTCGTTATGTTGACTAACCGCCAAATTTGAAAGGTAACTCCAATACCTACAATGTAATAGTTATTATTATTAGTTAGTTAGTTAGTTATTTTGAATTTTCGGATTTTTGTTCTTTCTTATTTTCGGATTTTCAAATTTTAGAATTTCCGATTTTCCAAATTTTTGGATTTTCAAATATACAAATTTACGTATTTTCGAATTACTGGATTTTTGGATTTTCAAATTTACCAATTTCCGAATTTTAGAGTATCCTGGATTTTTGAATTTTCGAATTGTCAAAATTTACGAATTTTTGAACTGTCAGATTTTCGAATTTACAAATTGACGAATTTCGATCATAACGAATGACTCAAAAAAAAAAAAAGAATGAAGCTAAAATGAACAACCTTTTCGGCAGTGCACATCGTCTAATGTTTTTACTACAAATTATGTGAGCAGTTGCAATTTTTTATGTCACACAGTATTTGCGCAGCAAACGCAATTTTTGGGGGGGAAAAATACACTTTAATTAATTTTTTTAAAAACATAAAAAATTACATAACAAAATAAATATATACCCCAATTTTTTTTGTAAAGCATGAAAGATGATGTTACACCGAGTAAATAGATAACTAACATGTCACGCTTTAAAATTGCGCATGCTTGTGGTGGAATTGCGACAAACTACGGTACTTAAAAATCTCCATAGACGAAGTTTTATACGCCTTTATAGGTTACCTGTAGAATTATTGCACTCGCTCTAACGTTCGCGGCGATACCTCACATGTGTGGTGCGAATACCTTTTACAGCATGCGTTCGTTTCTGCGGGCTAACACAGAGTAATGGGGGCTCTTTAAAAAAAAAAAAATCTTATTTATTTTACTTTTTATTTTTACACCGTCCCTTTAACTTTTTTTTTTTTTTTATCACTTTAATTCCTATTACAAGGAATGTAAACACCCCTTGTAATAGAAAAAACAATGACAGTGATAGTGTGGCGGACAATCTGGCGCCAACAGACACTGGCTGGGAGGGTCACTGAGGCTGAATTCACACCTCAGCGTTTTGTAGCTTGAAGCTCCGAAACGCTGGAGGGGGAAAAAAATCAATGATTCTCTATGGAGACGGTTCACATTCCCCAATCCAAATCAACTGAACAAGCCAAACAAGTTCTGGGGCTTTTTTGTCGCTCAAATTGGGCAGATTTGGGGGTTTTTGCTGCATTTTTACTCCCATAGGAATTAATGGAAACGCACCATTCGCGCGTTTTTGTGCGTATTTGCGCGTTTTTGCATGATTTTCTGCTCAAATGAAAAATTTTTAAAAATAAAATAGTAATAACATATGAATAAATAAATGTAAAATAAATACACAAATAACTAAAAATAATCATAAATAAGTAAAAAAAATTAATAATATGCAATAATACATTAATATATAATAATTAACATGTAACCTTAAAAAAATATTAAATATATTATTATTATTATTATTATTATTATTATTATTATTAATAATAATAACAATAGTACTAATAGTACTAATAATACAATACTAATATTATTATTATTATTAATAATAATAATAATAATAATAATAATAATAGTATTACTACTAAAAATCATCATAAATAAGTAAAATAAATTAATAATATGTAATAATACATTAATAAATAATAATTAACCTCTAACCTTAAAAAAAATTAAATACATTATTATTAGTATTATTGATGGTGATAATACTAATAATACAATATTATTATTATTATTATTATTATTATTATTATTATTATTATTAATAATAATAATAATAATAATAATAATAATAATAATAACAACAATAATAATAATAATAATAATAATAATAATAATACTATTAATAAAAATAACAATATATTATTAATAATAGCATTACTACTAAAAATCATCATAAATAAGTAAAATAAATTAACAATATGTAATAATACATTAATAATAATTAACCTCTAACCTTAAAAAAAATACATTATTATTATTATTATTATTATTATTATTATTATTATAATTATTATTTATAATAATAATACAATAACAATATTAATATTATTATTATTTCATATTATTAGTATTAATAATAATAATAATAATAATAATAATAATAATAGTAGTACTACTAAAAAAATAACAATAATATTAATATTGTTATTATTATTATTAATAATAATAATAGTACTAGTAATAAAATAACAATAAACACCCAAACTCGAACAAAAAAATACATTATTAATAATAATAATAATAATAATTTATTTTGTGTTAGGGTGTTTAGTTATTTATTTATTTTATTTTTTAAGGGGTAAGGGTTAAAGTTAAGGGTTAATTGTTTATTTATTGTTACTTAGTATTCATTTATTCAATTTTTTTATTTTTTTATTTATGATTTTTATTTATTTGTACAGTTATTTTACCTTTATTTATCCATGTATTATTAAATAAAATAAAATAAAAATCAATAAAACGATAAAAAACCCTAACCCCAACTCCTTATCTTAACCCTAACCTAAACTGAACTCGAACCCCTTACCCTAACGAAAAAAAACATTATAATAAATGAATAATAATAATAAAAAAATAAATAATAGCTAATGGAAAAGCTAAAAAAAGCTGAAATACCTAGCAACAAATGATGCAACAGATACAATTTTCCTCTATTGGCTATAAAAAAACCCGCCAAAGCCCAAAATCACGCAATACAAACGCGCAAAGTCACACAAAAATGCGCCAAAAACCGCTCAAAGGCGCTATGCTCAGGTGTGAATGCAGCCTAACCCACCATATTGGTCACAACCAGGCACTGATACTGAACCTCCATGATTAAAATAACTAATAGCCAATGATTGAAAGGGGCGGGCCAGGGACAGCCAGGAAATGAGGCCGAGCTCTATGTGACTTGCTGCAGCTTCTAATGCACATGGTGAGAAGCTCGCAGTGTGCGGGGACATCAGAGGTTTGCAATCTCGGTCCAGGAGAGGGGAGGAGCCGGTACAAGACTGAAGGTCGGAGGTGACATTTAATGGATGATTGATGCTGTGTGTGTCCATCACAGTCCTCCCCGATGTGTTATGCGGCAGCGCTGGGCGTAGAATGGATTTGTGGGTATCGATCGATGTCCTTTAATATTTTATACCAGATCAATGTATTCTCTGACCGGTTCCTGGATCCTTCCCCGCAGTTTCCATCAAACGTTTTCTCTGAAATAATAAATGTGAATTATTTAGTCCTCCTGTCCAGTAATCGTGATGGAGAAAAAAAAAAAAAAATCTTCTCTGCTAAAGCAGAACTCCGGCCTTCCCCTCCGGTCTTGCACAGTGGTACGATCTCCTCTCCGGGACTGAAATGGCTTTTGCTACTAATAACTGGATTAAGCTATCTAAGTATCACTCTGCGTGCATCATGTTCATTCTGAGTCTGTTTCTCTTTCAGTTACTTTTAAAGCTTCCTAGACATTTGCTATCAGGGCTTTTTTTCTCAGAAAATAGGTTCAGGAACCCCCAGTTTTAGAGTCATCCCTTGTCTCCGCCCCCTACCCACCTCCGAGCTCCATCCCTTGTCTCCGTCCCCTACCCACCTCTGTGCGCTATCCCTTGTCTCCGCCCCCTACCCACCTCCAAGCTCCATCCTTTGTCTCCGCCCCCTCCCCACATCCGTGCTCCATCCCTTGTCTCCGCCCCCTACCCACCTCCGAGCTCCATCCCTTGTCTCCGCCCCTACCCACCTCCGAGCTCCGTCCCTTTTCTCCGCCCCTACCCACCCCTGAGCTCCGTCTCTTGTCTCCACCCCTACACACCTCTGAGCTCTGTCCCTTGTCTCTGCCCCTACCCACCTCCGAGCTCTGTCCCTTGTCTCTGCCCCTACCCACCTCCGAGCTCTGTCCCTTGTCTCTGCCCCTACCCACCTCCGAGCTCCGTCCCTTGTCTCTGCCCCTACCCACCTCCGAGCTCCATCTCTTGTCTCCACCCCTACCCACCTCCGAGCTCTGTCCCTTGTCTCTGCCCCTACCCACCTCCGAGCTCTGTCCCTTGTCTCTGCCCCTACCCACCTCCGAGCTCCGTCCCTTGTCTCTGCCCCTACCCACCTCCGAGCTCCATCCCTTGTCTCCACCCCTACCCACCTCCGAGCTCCGTCCCTTGTCTCTGCCCCTACCCACCTCCGAGCTCCATCTCTTGTCTCCACCCCTACCCACCTCCGAGCTCTGTCCCTTGTCTCTGCCCCTACCCACCTCCGAGCTCTGTCCCTTGTCTCTGCCCCTACCCACCTCCGAGCTCCGTCCCTTGTCTCTACCCCTACCCACCTCCGAGCTCTGTCCCTTGTCTCTGCCCCTACCCACCTCCGAGCTCCGTCCCTTGTCTCTGCCCCTACCCACCTCCGAGCTCCGTCCCTTGTCTCCGCCCCTACCCACCTCCGAGCTCCGTCTTTTGTCTCCGCCCCTACCCACCTCCGAGCTCCCTCCCTTGTCTCTGCCCCTACCCACCTCTGAGCTCCGTCTCTTGTCTCCAACCCTACCCACCTCCGAGCTCCGTCCCTTGTCTCTGCCCCTACCAACCTCCCAGCTCCATCCCTTGTCTCTGCCCCTACCCACCTCCGAGCTCCATCTCTTGTCTCCGCCCCCTACCCACCTCCGAGCTCCGTCCCTTGTCTCCGCCCCCTACCCACTTCCAAGTACCGTTCCCTTTTAGAGAACCAAATATTATTTTGTGATCATAAGTCATTTGTATGGAATTTGTCAATGATAACAAGAAAAGCAGTAAAATAGATCCCCTGCAGCCAGCAACAATAGACCCCCAGCAACAATAGACCCCCCCAGCAACAATAGACCGCTTCCAACAATATATCCCCCCCCAGCATCAATAGACCCTTCAGCAGCCAGCAACAATTTAAACCCCTCCCCTCAACAGTGGATCCCTTCTAGTAAGTTACTACCCCCCAGCAACAATAGATCCCCCACCAGCAACAATAGACCACCCCCAACAACAATAGACCACCTCCAACAATATTTCCCCCTAGCATTATTAGGCCCCCCCCAGCACCAATAGATTCCTCACCAGCAACAATAGACCTCCCCAGCAAAAATAGACCTCCCAAGCAACAATAGATCCCCCAGAAACAATAGATCCCCCACCAGCAACAATAAACCCCTCCCCTCAACAGTGGATCCCTTCTAGAAATAACTGACCCCCCAGCAACAATAGACCAACCCAGCAACAATAGATCCATCACCAGCAACAATAGACCTCCCCAGCAACAATAGATCCCCCCAACAACAATAAACTGCTTCCAACAATATATCCCCCCAGCATTATTAGACCCCCCAGCAACAATAGACCTCCCCAGCAACAATAGATTTTTCCCCTGCAACAATAGACCTCCCCAGCAACAAAAGACCCCCCCCCCCCCGAGCAATAATAGACCTTCCCAGCAACAATAGATCCCGAACCAACAACAATAGACCTTCACAGAAACAATACATTCCCCACCAGCAATAATAGACCACCCCTCCAACAGCAATAGACCGCTTCCAACATATATCTCCCCAACATTAATAGACCCATCAGCAGCCAGCAACAATAAACCCCTCCCCTCAACAGTCGATCCCTTCTAGAAATTTCTGACCCCCCCAGAAACAAAAGACCACCCCAGCAACAATAGATTCATCACCAGCAACAATAAAGCCCCCAACAACAATAGATCCCCCACCAGGAACAACAGATCCACCCAGCAATAATAAACCACCCCCAACAACAATAGACAGCTTCCAACAATATATCCCCCCAACATTATTAGACCTCCTCGGCAACATTAGATCTCCCCAGCAACAATAGATCCCCCACCAGCAAGAATAGACCTTCCCAGCAACAATACATCCCCCACCAACAACACTAGACATTCCCAGGAACAAAAGACCCCCCCAGCATTAATAGACCCCCCAGCAGCAACAACAGATATCCCCACATAAATAGACACTTCAGCAGCCAGCAACAATAAACCCCTCCCCTCAACAGTGGATCCCTTCTAGCAATAACTGATCCCCCCAGTAACATAAAACCCCTCCCACCAACAATAGGTCCCCCACAGCAACAATATATCCCTCCCTAGCAACATTAGCCCCCCCGCAGCAACAATAGATCCCCACCATCAACAATAGACCCCCCAAGCAACAATAGATCCACCATAAACAGTAGATCTCCTTCAGCAACAATAGAGCCCCCAACAACAATAGATCTCCCACCAGCAACAATAGACCCCCAGCAATAATAGACCACTTCCAACCATATATCCTCCAGCATTAATAGACCCCCCAGCAGCAACAACAGATATCCCCTCATCAATAGACCCTTCAGCAGCCAGCAACAATAAACCCCTCCCCTCAACAGTGGATCCCTTCTAGCAATAACTGACCCCCCCAGCAACATAAGCCCCCCACCAACAATGGGTCTCCCCCCAGCAATAATAGACCCCCCCAGCAACAATAGTTCCCTCACCAGCAACAATAGATCTACCCATCAACAGCAGACCCCCCACCAGCAACAATAGACCTCCCAAGCAACAATAGATCCACCAGCAACAATATGTCCCCCACCAGCAACAATAGACCTTCCCAGCATTAATAGAGAACAACAACAGATATCCCCAACAACAGTAGCAACAACAGATATCCCCTCATCAATAGACCCTTTAGCAGCCAGCAACAAACCCCTCCCCTCAACAGTGGATCCCTTCTAGCAATAACTGACGCCCCAGCAACATAATAACCCCCCAGCAACAATAGATCCCTAACAGTAACAATAGACCTCCCAGCAACAATATATCCCCCCAATAGATCCCCCATCAACAACAATAGATCCACCAGCAACAACAGATCCTCCAGAAACCATAGAGCCCCAAGCAGCAACAATAGACCTTTCAAGCAACAATGGATCCCCCACCAGCAACAATAGATCCACCAGCAACAATAGAGCCCCCGCCAGCAACAATGGACCTTCCCAGCAACAAAAGACCCCCCATCACCAACAACAGACCTCCTCAGCAACAATAAACCCCCCTGCAATAATAGATCCCCCAGCAGCCAGTATCAATAGACCTTGCAGCACACCCCAGCACTCCTTTCCATTACATACATTCAGTGCTGGAGGTTCCCACTGAAAAAAAGCTCTGCTTGCCATTGTCTTCACTCTATACTGACTCCGGCCAAGCTAAAATAAGCTAAAATAATGTACTTGTTCTGTTTTAAATGCCGCTTCATGCATTGACATTCCACCGTAGACCCAGTCTGCCTGCACATTATGGTCACCTGCTGACCTGATGTCATCCACAGGCAGCTTAACTCATCAACTAGACATCAGACCTGAATCCAGCACAATTTTACTTCAGATAAGTGCAGTGTAGAGGATGTTTCTCTAGTGTAAGAAGGCAACGGGGTTGATTTACCAAAGGCACAAGGGAAGTTGCACTTTGGTATATCCCTCTGTCCACCCCTTCTGTTCAGTACTAGTTAGTAGTGTCCTAGTTAGACCCTTTCCGCGTCTTCCCTGTCCCCATAGCCAGTGTTAGTCATTGTAAGGACAAGGTACAGCAAGTCACAGAGGTTGACTTACTAAAGGCAAATAGGCTGTTCGCTTTGCAAGGAAAGTTGGAGTTCTCCGGGCTTAAATGGAGAACTCCAAACAAAGAAAAATACTTTTTATGTTGCACTTGTATCTATTTTTTCTGTTGTTGTCTTGAACTTTATCTGGCTACTATTGTTCTGTAGTATGCTGACATCTAGTGGTGGTTTAGGGCCACTACAATGTTTACTTATGTGATTTGTTTTCCCCTCTGTCCTCCCCTCCTGTGTTCTCTCCCCTCCTGTTTAGTACTAGTTAGTACCATCCTAGCCAGACCCTTTCTGCTTCTTCCATGTGCCCACAGTCAGTGTTAGTCATTTTAAGGATAAGATGCATAAAGTCATAGGGGTTGACTTACTAAAGGTAAATAAGCTGTTCACGTTGCAGGAAAATTGCACTTTGTTATATGCCTCAGACCTCCCCGGCCCCCGCCTGTTTAGTACTAGTTAGTACTGTCCTAGCTAGACCCTTGCTGCTTCTTCCATGGTCCCACAGTCATGTTAGTAAGGACAATGTACAGAAAGTCATAGGGGTTGACTTCCTAAAGGCAAATAGACTTTTCAATTTACAAGGGAAGTTACATTTTGCAATTGAATATTTCCCAGAGCTTAGTGAATCACATGCAAGGAAAATAGCAGAAAACAGCATTCTTGCTGATTGGGTGATGGATGTCAGCAGAGCTTCATCTCATTCATTAAGCTGTGAAAAAACTCCATTGCGAAAGTGCAACTTCCCTTGAAAAGTGAACAGTCTATTTGCCTTTATTAAATCAATTTCCTATGTTTTCTGTACCTTGTCCTTACAATGACAAACACTGACTGTGCGAGCATGGAAGAAGCAGAGAAGGTCTAGCTAGGACAATACTAACTAGTACTAAACAGGAGGGGAGGAGAGAGGGATATACTAACTAGTACTAAACAGGAGGGGAGGAGAGAGGGATATACTAACTAGTACTAAACAGGAGGGGAGGAGAGAGGGATATACTAACTAGTACTAAACAGGAGGGGAGGAGAGAGGGATATACTAACTAGTATTAAACAGGAGGGGAGGAGAGGGGGATATACTAACTAGTACTAAACAGGAAAGGAGGAGAGGGGGATATACTAACTAGTACTAAAGAGGAGGGGAGGAGAAAAGGCTATACTAACAAGCACTAAACAGGAGGGGAGGAGAGAGGGATATACTAACTAGTATTAAACAGGAGGGGAGGAGAGGGGGATATACTAACTAGTACTAGATGGGAGGGCAGATAAGAAGGATATACTAACTAGTACTAAACAGAAGGGGAGGAGAGAGGGATATGCTAACTAGTACTAAACAGTAAAGGAGGAGAGGGGGATATACTAACTAGTACTAAAGAGGAGGGGAGGAGAGGGGGATATACTAACAAGCACTAAACAGGAGGGGAGGAGAGAGGGATATACTAACTAGTACTAAACATGAGGGGAGGAGAGAGGGATATACTAACTAGTACTAAACAGGAGAGGAGGAGAGAGGGATATACTAACTAGTACTAAACATGAGGGGAGGAGAGAGGGATATACTAACTAGTACTAAACAGGAGGAGAGGGGAGAGGGATATACTAACTAGTACTAAACAGGAGGAGAGGGGAGAGGGATATACTAACTAGTACTAAACAGGGGGGTGAGGAGAGAGGGATATACTAACTAGTACTGAACAGGAGGGGAGGAGAGAGGGATATACTAAATAGTACTAAACAGGAGGGGAGGACAGAGGGATATACTAACTAGTGCTAAACAGGAGGGGAGGAGAGAGGGATATACTAACTAGTACTAAACAGGAGGGGAGGGGAGAGGGATATACTAACTAGTACTAAACAGGAGAGGAGGAGAGAGGGATATACTAACTAGTACTAAACAGGAGGAGAGGGGAGAGGGATATACTAACTAGTACTAAACAGGAGGAGAGGAGAGAGGGATATACTAACTAGTACTAAACAGGAGAGGAGGAGAGGGGGATATACTAACTAGTACTAAACAGGAGGAGAGGGGAGAGGGATATACTAACTAGTACTAAACAGGAGGGGAGGAGAGAGGGATATACTAACTAGTACTAAACAGGAGGAGAGGGATATACTAACTAGTGCTAAACAGGAGGGGAGAAGAGAGGGATATACTAACTAGTACTAAACAGGAGGGGAGGAGAAAGGGATATACTAACTAGTACTAAACAGGAGAGGAGGAGAGAGGGGTATACTAACTAGTACTAAACAGGAGGAGAGGGGAGAGGGATATACTAACTAGTACTAAACAGGAGAGGAGGAGAGAGGGATATACTAACTAGTACTAAACAGGAGGAGAGGGGAGAGGGATATACTAACTAGTACTAAACAGGAGGGGAGAAGAGAGGGATATACTAAATAGTACTAAACAGGAGGGGAGGACAGATGGATATACTAACTAGTACTAAACAGGAGGGGAGGAGAGAGGGATATATTAATTAGTACTAAACAGGAGGGGAGGAGAGAGGGATATACTAATTAGTACTAAACAGGAGAGAGGGATATACTAACTAGTACTAAACAGGAGGGGAGGAGAGAGGGATATACTAAATAGTACTAAACAGGAGGGGAGGACAGAGGGATATACTAGGCCAGGGATATGCAAATTAGCGGACCTCCAGCTGTTGCAAAACTGCAAGTCCCATCATGCCTCTGCCTCTGGGTGTCACGCTTGTGGCTGTCAGAGTCTTGCTTTGCCTCATGGGACTTGTAGTTCTGCAACAGCTGGAGGTCCGCTAATTGCATATCCCTGTACTAGATAGTACTAAACAGGAGAGGAGGAGAGAGGGATATAGTAACTAGTACTAAACAGGAGAGGAGGAGAGAGGGATATACTAACTAGTACTAAACAGGAGAGGAGGAGAGAGGGATATACTAACTAGTACTAAACAGGAGGGGAGGAGAGAGGGATATATTAACTAGTACTAAACAGTAGGGGAGGACAGAGGGATATACTAACTAGTACTAAACAGTAGGAGAGGGGAGAGGGATATACTAACTAGTACTAAACAGTAGGGGAGGACAGAGGGATATACCAAAGTGCAACTTCCCTTGCAAAGTGAACAGTCTTATTTGCGTTAGGAAGTCAACCCCCTCATGACTTTGTAAACCTTGTCCTTGCAATAACAAACACTGAGACGTGCTCCACATCTACAGGTGGGACCAAGCGTGGGCGTATTTTGGCACATTTTTTGCACGTTCCCTCATGTCATGTGTAGGGCAGACCATTCATTTTAGTGGGCTGCCCTAGTATGAAGGAGAAACATTTTCTTTTCTGGTGCTGTCTGGTGCCCTGGGAACATGTGATTTGCTGTGTGTGAAAACAAGCGATGGCACCGCGCTCCTGTGTGCTGGGACAGGAGGGGAGGACAGAGGGAAAACCAAATCACAGAAATAAACATATTGTAGTGCCCCTAAACCACCAGTAGATGTCAGTGATCTACAGAACAATAGTAACCAGATAAAGTTCAATACAACAGAAAAAAATAGATATAAGCGCGACATAAAATGTACTAAATGATGAAGTCTAATATTTGTTTTTTTTTTCTCTTTGGCTTGAATTTTGCTTTTGTTTGCAACAAAAAAAAAAGAATATATTCAGAAGTTGGGAACCAATTAAAGCAAACAATAAAATGAGACTGTACCAGTTTATACCCATCGCCCACATATCGGCTCAGAACCCGGTGGCACGTCTTTTTACGAGGAGCTGAACTTTTGCACGCTTGTCTGAACGGCGGTGAGTCGCCGACGGGGGTTGTCAGCGTCTGGCTGTGCTTGGATTGACAGCTTTGTAGAAGAACTTGGTGAGTGACGGGTGCTGGCTGGGCCTTCCGATTCTCTCCTGGCAGCTGTTAAATAAACATTTTCTCTTTTCTTTTATTTCTTTGCATTTTTAGTTTATTTTAATGAGAATAATACAGAACATTGTAATTTCCCCACTGCTGTGTCAGGTGTTTGCAAACTATTTATACAGCTTGCAAGAATTCTGAGCTGACATCTGTACAATACCGGCTCCATTCACACTGAGACCCCGCTTGTTTGGTAAGGACATTTTGGCCTTATTTTTTTGCCACCGATACCTGAGAGTATTGTACTTGGACTTTATTTTTATCATTGACTTATAACTGATAGGCTTGTGCTTCTGTTTGACTTTTTTGGAGAAAAATAAGTAACATTGTTGCTAGCTTGATAATATAGAATGGAGTAGTGGCCCGTCCATTAGGGGCACACGGGCGCTGCCCCCCTATCCCCCTTGATCTACATGCAGGGCGACGGACGCATGGATTCTGATGGGAGGGGGTGTTTATTTTAAGCACATGATTACAGCCAGAGGCTCTAATTGGCTTCAAAAAAGGGTGGGCTCGGGGCGCAGAGCACTGCGCCCCCTGCGCCCGGAGCCCACCCAGTTGTGTGACAATAGCAAATAAGTATTCACTATTGTAACACTGATTCTCCTCCCAGCCATTCAGGAAGCGGGTCATGAGACCCGTCACCCAATTGGTTGAAAGGAGGAGATCCGATTGAATTGGACACCAGGTGGAGGAGGGAGAAGATGCTGGGGAACCGAGACAGCAGCCACCCGCAGTCCAGAGAGAAGCTGCCCGGATCGCTGCCCGCGAGATGGGGTAAGTGCGGTCCCCTGACTGACCGACAGGGGGGGGGGGGCCACCATCGACCTGGCCGAGAAAGGGGGGAGTGGCGGCAGGTGGATTTCCCCCCCCCAAAAGATTTAAGGTTAGAATTAGAGGTTAGGTTGAGTGTTAGGGTAAGAGTTAGGATTTAGGATGAGGTTTAGAACTCAAGGTCAGGTTGAGTGTTAGGGTTAGAACTAAGTTGAGTGTTAGTTTTAGAGTTAGGGTTTAGGATGAGGGATAGAATTAGAGGCTAGGTTGAGTGTTAGGGTAGGAGTTAGGGTTTAGGGTGAGGGTTAGGTTTAGAGGTTAGGTCGAGTGTTAGGGTTAGAACTAGGTTGAGTATTAAGTTTTGTTAGGGTTTAGAAAGAGGGTTGGAATTAGAGGTTAGGTTGAGTGTTAGGGTAAGAGTTGGGGTTTAATATAAGGGTTACAATTCAAGGTTAGATTGATTATTAGGGTTAGAACTGGGTTGAGTGTTAGATCTAGAGTTAGGGTTTAGGGTGAGGGTTAGGATTAGAGGTTAGGTCGAGTGTTAGGTTGTGAGTTAGGGTTTAGAATGAGGGTTAGAATTAGAGGCTAGGTTGAGGTTTAGGGTAAGGGTTAGGGTTTAGGATGAGGGTTAGAATTCAAGGTTAGGTTGAGGGTTAGGGTTAGAACTAGTTTGAGTGTTAGGTTTAGAATTAGGGCTTAGGCTGAAGGTTAGAATTAGCGGTTAGGTTGCGTGTTAGGGTAAAAGGTAGGGTTTAGGATGAGGGGTATGATTAGAAGTTAGGCTGAATGTAAAGGTTAGAACTAGATTGAGAGTTAAATCTAGAGTTAGCTTTTATGATGAGGGTTAGGATTAGGAGCTAGGTCGAGTGTTAGAGTAAGGGTTAGGGTTTAGGATCAGGGTTAGAATTCCAGGTTAGGTTGAGTGTAAGGATTAGAAATAGGTTAAGTGTTAGGTTTAGAGTTAGGATTTGGTGTTGGGATAAGAGTTAGGGTTAGAAATAGAGGTCAGGTTGAGGTATGCTAAGTTTGTGGACACCTAACCATCACATCTATGTGACCTTATTGTACAACCAATTCCAAAACCATGTTCAATAACTGGAGTTGACATCCCCCCCCTTTACAGTTAGAACAGCCCCCACTCTTCTGGGAAGGTTTCTAGAGTGTGCCCATTGGTGAGGTCAGGTACTGACGTTGGATAAGAAGACCTGGATCACATTTGGCCCTCCAAATGGTCCCAAAGTTGATCAGTAAGGTTGAGGTCACGGCTCTATGGAGGCCGCTTGAGTTCCTCCACACCGAACTCATCAAACCATGACTTTATGGAACTGTCTTTGTACACAGGTACCACAAGGTTGGAAGCTCACAAATCTCCAAAATGTTTTTTTATGCCGTACTCAACAATTAACTTTGCTGCTTTCTGCAATATTAAAGATCGCCAACTACCACTGATGTAGAAGAGAATTTGAGGAGCACCCAATAAAATGACTATTTGAAAGTATGTACTGTATAAGGGAATAAATAAAAAATTAATATATATTTGTAAAACTTTAATATACATTGCAAAAACAGATACAAAACGACAGTTTAATAATGAATAAACACAAAAATAAAATAGATTTATATTTATTATATTTTCCCTTTAAATTTGTCCTAGGTTTAATCCAGCACCTGCTCATCTATCTGCAGCAATCTGAAAAAAACATTATTGTTCATTATGTTCCTTGCAATCTAATTAAAACTGTATATTGTAACTGAACGGCACTAAAAATAATCAGAAGAACAATCGCTCTTCATTCCTCCCTGCCTGGCATTGTTGTACGTAGAAAGGGACACGACTGAGGAATCCAATCTCTCAGACTTCTTGTTTTTTCCTTCTCCTTCCATCGTCTATAGAAGAACGTGTTGTGCCACATGTCCAGCTGGTAAAATCCTCGTCATAAGACGTCTTTTCTGTGCCACTTCCAATGCTAAAGGTCAACAACCTTCCGTTGTGATGTCATATTACTGTAAAGATTTTTTTGTTATTATTTTTATGCAAGATCCACACAACTTTCACCCAAGATTCACAAAACCTCCACCCACGATCCACACAACTTTCACCCAAAATTTACAAAACCTCCACCCACGATCCACACAACTTTCACCCAAGATTCAAGTCCCATACACACTATCAGTTTTTCTGTTGAGATTTTCAGATATACCAAAACCAAATAATATGAGGTCAAACCTTAGGAGTTTTAATGTGTATGCAATCAGGCAGGCCCTTGCACTACATGGTTTAGTTAAATCTGAAGGAAAAACTCAGCAGAAAAACTGATAGTGTGTATGGGGCTTCACACATCTTTTACCCAAGATCTACACAACTTCCACCCAAGATCCACAAATCGTCTACCCACGATCCACAAAACTTTTACCCAAGATCCACACTATATTCACCAAGATCCACACAACTTCTACCCAAGATTCACACAACTTCCACCCAACATCCACAGAACTTCCACCCAAGATACACAAATCATCCACCCAAGATCCACAAAACTTTCACCCAAGATCCACACATCTTCCACCCAAGATCCACAAAATTTTCACTTAAGATCCACACAACATTCACCCAAGATCCACACAACTTCCACCCAAGACCCACACAACTTCCACCCAAGACCCACATAACTTCTACCCAAGACCCACACAACTTCTACCCAAGATCCACACAACTTCTACCCAAGATCCACACAACATTCACCCAAGATCCACACAACTTCTACCCAAGATCCACACAACTTCCACCCAAGATCCACACAACTTCTAACTAAGATCTATACAAAATTCACCCAAGAGCCACACAACTTCAACCTAAGATCCACAGATTTTTGATTTAGAATTGATTGGAAAAATTGGTGAAAAATATGGGAATCTTCTGTGCAAATATTTTGGATTCACATCTATGCTTTTTTCTCTTCTAATGGCTGCCATACACGCATTGAAATCTAAGCAGGGATCGACCCAATTTCAATCCACGTTTGGGCAGGCTGGTTGTACAGACGTCAGGTTTTTTTCCCAAGCGATCAGTGCCACTGGCTATAGCCAGCAACACCAATCAGTGCGTCACGATGGGGGGGACGTCTCCCCGCCATTAGAACACAAGCGTTTCCCCATCCACATTGAGTTCATTCAACCTGCTGATATAACGAAAAAAAAAAATATTCAATGGCTAGCTTAAAGTAGCCTATACATAAGTAACTTTTTTTCATTCAACCAGCGAGTTGAACAAAAAAAAACTGACTTCATTCCTCCATCCATCCATCCACTTGATGTGGATAGAGAAATCCTCCCGCTAAGCTATTGTATTCTGACAGTGAGGAGTGCTATGGCACTGATCGAGTGTGCTGGCGGTTGTATAGAAGTCAAACGGTAGATCAACTTCTGTACAACTTTTCTGCCCACACATGGATCAAAATTCAACCAATCCCTACTGAACCGGCTGGATTTTGATCCATGTATGGCCAGCTTAAAGCAGCCCATGTGTGAGTAATTTTTTCGGGGAGACTTCCCCACGTCAGAATACACTGATCAGCGGTGCCAGCTATAGCCTGTGGCCCCTTTGGGGAGCCCGGTAACGATGCAACCAGCCACATCCGATGTCCAAGATGGAGTGAAAGGAACTTTCAGTTATTTTAATTTATATTATTTTATTTTATTTTCAGTTACTTTACAAGCCATTACCGTCTTGTGAAAGCATCTGATCGAATCCATCTTGGTTTGATCTGATGCTTTGGAGGCCAGAGGAGAGATCTGGGGTCTAATAGACCCCAGATCTCTCCTTAAAAAGAGGACCTGTCATGGCCCAATCTATTATAATGGATGTTGTTCACCCCTTGTGATAGCAATAAAGTTGAAAGTAAAAAATAAAAAAATTACTTCTACCCAAGATCCACACAACTTCCATCCAAGATCCACACAACTTCCACCAAAACTTCACACAACTTTCAGCAAAGATCCATACAACTTCATAGGATGCATTAAGGTGAAAAAACACGAGGGTTTACAACCTCTTTAAAGTGGACAAGATGTTGTTCATCCCTTTTGATAGCAATAAAGTTGATCCAAAAAAATAATTTAAAGGTATGGTTTAAAATACATACATTTAAATAACATAAATAATAAAATAATTCAAAAAAATAAAGGTATGATGTAAAAAAAACATAAATTTAAATTAAAAAAAAATAAAACAATAATAAAAAAAATAAAGGTATGGTGTAAAAAAAAACATAAATTTAAATAAAAAAAAAATAAAACAATAATAAAAAAAATAAAGGTATGGTGTAAAAAACATAACTTTAAATAAAATAAACAATAAAATAATAATAAAAATATACAGGTACAGTGTAAAAAGCATAACTTTAAATACAATAAATAATTAAAATATAAAAAAAAATAAAGGTACAGTGTAAAAAACATATATTTAAATAAAATAAATAAGAAAATAATAAGAAAAAAATTGAAAGCACCACCCCCTTGTGCTTACGCACAAATTTGAATGCACACGTAGGTCCCGCACGCATATGTAAATGGCGATCTCACCCACCACATATGTGAGGTATGGCTGCAAACGTCAGAGCGAGAGCAATCATTCCAGCTCCAGACCTCCTGTGTAACTGTAAACCGGTAACCTGTAAAGGTTTTTTAAAGTGTTGCCTATGAATAATTTAATGCACCATAGTTGGTTGCCATTCCAGGGTCGTGTGCAATTTTAAAGCGTGACATGTTAGGTATCTATTTACTTGGCGTAAAAATTGTGTTTGGAAAAAACACTGCGCAAATATTGTGTGACATAAAAAATTGGAACACCTATTATTTTATTCTCTAGGGCCTCTGTTTAAAAAATATATATATATATATATATATATATATATATATATATATATATATATATATATATATATATATATATATATACACACATATAAATAATGTTTGGGGGTTCTAAGTAGTTTTATATCAAAAAGAAGAAAAGCAGAATTTTACATGTAAGGCAGAAATGTCAGAATTGTCCTGGGGGTCAAGTAGTTAATAGCGCTTTAATGATGGAGTTACATTCCTTTGCCGTGTGCTGTTACGATTTCCTCTCCTTGTTTGTTCTAAAATACTTCATAGGGCTATCAGACAGAAGTCTTATTCTGACACGCCGTGTCTGGGAACACAATAGTTGCGAAGAATTATTACACACTATAATTAACTCACAATGACTTCATAATATGAACAACACATACGGCATGGCAAATGAAACCGTCCGCTTTATTATTAATGCTGCGCTGACCTATTACATCCCCATCTGCTTGTTAAACATACACTGTATAGTAAAAAAAACTCAAAGCTGTGTAAAAAAGGGAAAAGGGAATTTACCTAAGCCCTTATTTATTGAGAGAAGGGCAGTCCGAGTGATTGCAGGAGCGTGCATGGAGACACAGGATGAATGCTCTGGAGTCACAGGGTGCACTGGGGGTCACTAGATGATACAGGATGCCTTGGGTGTGTTAGATTGTAATGGGTCACTAGATGACACAAGATGGGGTGCACTGAAGTCAAGGGGTGCACAGGGGCACACTAGGGTCAGCAGATTACACAGAACATCCTGACATCCTGGGGTACACTGGAGTCAAGGGGTGCGCTGGGGCACACTGGGGTCAATGGATTACAGAGGATATCCTGGGGTGCACTGAAGTGCAATGGGTTACTAGATGACACAGAATGCTCCGGTGCGCACTGGAGTCATGTTGTCCTCAGGGGTACACTGGGGTCAGTAGATTACACAGAACATCCTGGGGTGCACTGGAGTCACAGGGTGCATAGGGGTACGCTGGGGTCAGTAGATTACACAGGATATCCTCAGATTCACTGGAGTCGTGGGGTGCACAGGGGCACACTGGGGTCAGCAGATTACACAGAACATCCTGACATCCTGGGGTACACTGGAGTTACGGGGTGCACAGGGGCACACTGGGGTCAGTAGATTACATAGGACACCCTCGGATGCACTGGAATCATGGGGTGCACGGGGCACACTGGGGTCAGTAGATTACATAGGACACCCTCGGATGCACTGGAGTTATGGGGTGCACAGGGGCACACTGGGGTCAGTAGATTACACAGAACATCCTGGGATGCACTGGAGTCACAGGGTGCATAGGGGTACGCTGGGGTCAGTATATTACACAGGATATCCTCAGATTCACTGGAGTCATGGGGTGCACAGGGGCACACTGGGGTCAGTAGATTACACAGGATATCCTCAGATTCACTGGAGGAACGGGGTGCACAGGGGCACACTGGGGTCAGTAGATTACACAGGATAACCTGGGTTACATTGTCATCACAGGGTGCATGGGGTACACTGGGGTCAGAAGATTACACAAGATACTCTGGGGGGCACTGGAGTTACGGGGTGTACAGGGGCACACTGGGGTCAGTAGATTACAGAGGATATCCTGGGGTGCACTGAAGTGCAATGGGTTACTAGATGACACAGAAAGCTCCGGTGTGCACTGGAGTCATGAGGTCCTCAGGGGCACACTGGAGTCAGTAGATTACACAGAACACCCCAGGGTGCACTTAGAGTTGCCACCTCATCCCTTTAAACCCGAACACCTTTTGAATTACACAGGTTCTGAGGTTAATTAGATGCAGATAAGGCACCAAGTAAGTTTAATTACCACCTTAATCAGCCACAGAACCTGTGTAATTAATATGTGTTCCGGTTTAAAGGAATGAGGTGGCATTCCTAGGTGCACTGGAGTCACAGGGTGCAATGGGGTATGCTGGGGTCAGTAGATTACACAGGGTATCCTGAGGTGCACAGAGGCGCACTGGGGTCAGTAGATTGTACAGGTAACCCTAGGATGCACTGGAGTGCACAGGGGTGCACAGGGGCACACTGGGGTCAGTAGATTTTACAGGATAACCCGGGTTACATTGGCATCACAGGTAAGGTTGCCACATCATCCCTTTAATCCAGGACACACATGAATTACACAGGTTCTCAGGCTGATTTAATGCAGATAAGGCTCCAAGTGAGTTTAATTACCACCTTAATCAGCCACAGAACCTGTCTAATTCATGTGCGTCCTGGATTAAAGGGATGATGTGGCAACCCTAATTACAGGGGTGCACGGGGTACATTGGGGTCAGTATATTACACAGGATACCCTGGGGTGCACTTGAGTCACAGGGTGCAAAGGGGCACACTGGGGTAAATAGATTACAGAGGATATCCTGGGGTGCACTGAAGTGCTATGAGTAACTAGATGACGCAGAATGCTCCGGTGTGCACTGGAGCCATGAGGTCCTCAGGGGCACACTGGGGTCAGTAGATTACACAGAACATCTTGGGGTGCACTGGAGTCACAGGGTGCATAGGGGTACACTGGGGTAAATAGAAGATTACACAGGATATCCTCAGATTCACTGGAGGAATGGGGTGCACAGGGGCACACTGTGGTCAGTATATTACACAGAATAACCTGGGTTACATTGTCATCACAGGGTGCAGGGGGTACATTGATTACACAAGATACCCTGGGGGGCACTGTAGTCACGGGGTGCACAGGGGCACACTGGGGTAAATGGATTACAGAGGATATCCTGCGGTGCACTGAAGTGCAATGGGTTACTAGATGACACAGAATGCTCCGGTGTGCACTGGAGTCATGAGGTCCTCAGGGGCACACTGGAGTCAGTAGATTACACAGAACATCTTGGGGTGCACTGGAGTCGTGGGGTGCATAGGGGTACGCTGGTGTCAGTAGATTACACGCAGAGACAAGGCATGTAACACAGTAATGATTGAACACAGCGGGACTTAATCAGCCAATGATTTATGGCCGGGACCTGCTGATCGGCTGTGTCCAAACACAGCCCAGAGCCCTGTGTTGACAATTAACACAGGGCTCTGTACAGAGGAAATAATCTCTCTGTTTCTTATCCCTGCAAAGCAGGGACGAGAAACAAAGAGATGTCTTGCAAAAAGCAACACACATTACACATTGTTTGACACGCATTTAACCCCTTGATTGCCCCTGATGTTAACCCCTTCCCAGCCAGTGTCATTAGTAGAGTGACAATGCATATTAGTAGCACTGTATTAGTGTTAGTGGC
This sequence comes from Lithobates clamitans, assembly GCA_037952925.1. Classification (NCBI taxonomy): domain Eukaryota; kingdom Metazoa; phylum Chordata; class Amphibia; order Anura; family Ranidae; genus Lithobates; species Lithobates clamitans. Next base: position 166,122 of record JBBGZY010001781.1, read on the forward strand.
AGTTAACTAGTTCATACAAAGTGTCAGTTAGTTTCAGCTTGCCCGCCGTCCCACTATAAGTTGCTGATCACCACCATCACTAGGAAAAAATAAAATGAATAAAAATTACGGTATATATACGATAGCTTGTAGACGCTATAACGTTCACACAATCCAAATAATATACACTTATTGGGATTTATTTATTTTTTTATTATTTTTTTTTTTTACCAAGGACATGTAGCAGAATACATTTTGGCATAAGTTTGCCTAAGCCATGCCCCCAAAGCGTTTTGTTACCCCTTGAGGCTTGGTCATGACGAAGCCCCATGGGCGGGGTGAAACACACCAAGGCATGGCCTTAGCAGAGCCTGGGCTGAGGCCAGGGGCGTTGCTAGGTCTACAAAAGATCTGAGGCTAGAGCCCATAGCAACGTAGTAAAAAAAGTCATATGCTTGGGCGGGCATACACATTGAGAGCTCCTCTTACATTAGGATCCCCAGAGAGCCTCCCCCTTACATCAGGGTCCCCAGTGAGCCCCCCCTTACATTAGGATCCCCAGAGAACCTCCCCCTTACATCAGGGTCCCCAGAGAGCTCCTTCCTTTACTTTAGGATCCCCAGAGAGCCTCCTCCCTGCATCAGGGTTCCCAGAGAGCCCCCTCCTTGCATCAGGGTTCCCAGAGAGCCTCCCCCTTAAATCAGGGTCCCCAGAGAGCTTCCCCCTTAAATCAGGGTCCCCAGAGAGCCTCCCCCTTAAATCAGGGTCCCCAGAGAGCCTTCCACTTACATCAGGGTCCCCAGAGAGCCTCCCCCATAAATCAGGGTCCCCAGAGAGCCTCCCGCCTGCACCAGGGTCCCCAGAGAGCCCCCCACTTACATCAGGGTCCCCAGAGAGCCTCCCCCTCCTTGGGGACCCCTGCAGAGATTCGGGGCTATAGCCCCAAAAGCCACCTCCAAGCGACGCCACTGGCTGAGGCTACTTTTACTACATAGACTGTTGTGCTTTGTCAGTGTGCGATATCCGGGGTGTTCTTCCTTTATACGGTTCATTTTAGGGCACTCAAACACAATATATTGGTCAATTATAAAAGATGATGTTATGCTGAGTAGATAGACACCCAACATGTCAAGCTTTAAAATTGCATGCATTTGCAAAACAACAACAAACTCCAGTTCCTTCTTTACATTGTATTCATCGAGCCGACGCCGGTGCTCCCCTAGCCTGAACCCTCAATGGGAGTCACCGGATTTGGATAGATAGGAGCCTGGAGCGGCACCCCTAATCCTGGTGGGGGTTCACACTAAAATGAACCTTATATTTTTCACGTAGAAAATGTGCTTGATTAGTATTATTATTATTATTATTATTATTATACAGGATTTATATGTAAACTGTTGTGAAAATATCGTGTGACATAAAAATTTGGAACGGCCACTATTTTATTTTCCAGGGTCTCTGCTTTGAATCTAAGAGCCAGCTAAAAAAATAAGGAGCCAGTTACACATCACTTCCGGGCCAACAAGAAGGGGAGGAGAGCGGGCGTGTGTCCACTCTAGACATGAGCAGAACGAAATTCATTTGTTTAGATATGTTTCTTTATTCATGTAATAAGTTCATGTAGTTAAATTTGTTTAATTCGTTTCGGAATTCGTTTCAATTATTCGAATTTAAATCGATTCGTTTTCCGAATTCAGTCAAATTGAACTCAATTTGACTGAATGTGGAAAATTCTAATTTATTTGAAATTAATTCGAATTCCATTCGAAATCGAATTTATTCTGTTCAACATTCGCATTTTGGAAGATGGTTATATTCTTTCTATTCCATTCTATGCTATTGTTTTTTTTTCTATTCTATTCTATTCTATTCTATTAATTTCTGTTCTGTTCTTTTTTATTCTATTATATTTTATTATTTTCTATTCTATTCTAATTCAAATGTATTCTATAAGAAATTCAGAAAATGGTTACATTTTTTCTATTCTATTGTTTTTTCTTTTCTATTCCCTTCTATTCTATTATTTTATATTCTATTTTTATCTATTATATTCAAATTCAAATGTATTCTATTCGCATTTCGGAAGATGATTATATTGTTTCTTCTCTATTGTTTTTTTCTATTCTATTCTTTTATTTTATTTTCTATTCTATGCTTTTCTTTTCTATTCTATTCGAATTTATTCTATTTGAAATTTGAAATTCAGAAGCTGGTTATATTCTTTCTATTTTATTCTATTCTATTCTTTGTTATTCTATTATATTCCTTTTCTTTATTTTCTACTCTATTTTATTCTGTTCTTTTATTTTCTATTCTATTTTACTCTATTATTTTCTATTCTATACCTTTTTTTCTGTTCTTTTTTTTCTATTCTTTTATAGTGTATTCTGTTCTGTTTTACTCTATTATATTCTATTCTTTTCAATTATATTTAAATTCAAATGTATTGTATTTAAATTTCGGAAGATGAATATATTCTTTCGACTCTATTGTTTTTTTCTATTCTATTCTATTCTTTTGTTTTCTATTCTATGCTTTTTTCTATTCTGTTCGAATTAAAAGTTATCTATTCTAATTTTATTCTTTTATAGTGTATTCTGTTCTGTTTTATATTCTTTTCAATTATATTTAAATTCAAATGTATTCTATTTGAATTTCGGAAGATGGTTATATTCTTTCTACTCTATTGTTTTTTTCTATTCTATTCCTTTTTTTGTTCCATTTTTTCTATTCTTTTATAGTGTATTCTGTTCTGTTTTACTCTATTATATTCTATTCTTTTCAATTATAATTAAATACAAATGTATTCTATTTGAATTTCGGAAGATGACTATATTATTTCTACTCTATTGTTTTTTTTCTATTCTATTCTATTCTTTTCTTTTATTTTGTATTCTATGTTTATTTTCTATTCTGTTCAAATTCAAATGTATCTATTCAAATTTTATTCTTTTATAGTGTATTCTGTTCTGTTTTACTCTATTATATTCTATTCTTTTCAATTATATTTAAATTCAAATGTATTCTATTTGAATTTCGGAAGATGGTTATATTCTTTCTACTGTATTGTTTTTTTTTCTATTTTATTCTATTCTTTTATTTTCTATTCTATGTTTTTTTCTATTTTGTTTGAATTCAAATTTATGTATTCTAATTTTATTCTTTTATAGTGTATTCTGTTCTGTTTTACTCTATTATATTCTATTCTTTTCAATTATATTTAAATTCAAATGTATTCTATTTGAATTTCGGAAGATGGTTATATTCTTTATACTGTATAGTTTTTTTTTCTATTTTATTCTATTCTTTTATTTTCTATTCTATGTTTTTTTCTATTTTGTTCGAATTCAAACTTATGTATTCTAATTTTATTCTTTTATAGTGTTATTCTGTTCTGTTTTACTCTATTATATTCTATTCTTTTCAATTATATTTAAATTCAAATGTATTCTATTTGAATTTCGGAAGATGGTTATATTCTTTCTACTGTATTGTTTTTTTTTCTATTCTATTCCATTCTATTCTATTCTTTTCTTTTCTATTCTATGGTTTTTCTCTATTCTGTTTGTATTCTATCATTTTCTATTTCACTCTATTCTTTTCAATTCTATTCCCTTATTTTCTATTCTATTATTTACTATTATTTATTGTCTTTGGAAATGTTAAATTTGATTTGAAAATAATTTGAATTCGATTTGAAAATGATTGGAATTTAATCCGAAATTTTTGTTTTGTTCGTCCAGATTCCTTTAAATTTGTTACTATTGTAATAATGAATAAAACGTCTGAATTTTGATTTTAAACGAACCGCAAATGTCTAGTCCGCTCTCCTCCCCTCCCTCTACCCGGCGACACCCGCTATGCCGGTCCCGGGGCTCCCAGATGGGTGGGGGTAGGGGGGGTGTGGAGTATTCCAGGCGCTAGGACGAAATCTCTTGTCGCCACGGTGACCTGCGGTGGGACATTTTGTCAGATTAATATTTGTTGTGAGCCCGGCGGTGGAGATCTGAACGCCTCTCTAGGATTGAAGCAGAACGATGGGGGTAGAAGAGGCTTCCAGCGTGTGAATGGCGGTGACGCGGCGGGACGAGAAGACTCGGCTCTCTCCGCGGGATCCTCAGTGTTTATCTTCAAACAGACTTCTGTAACGCTCTTTCATTCCGAGAGAAGCGAAGAGCCGACGTCCTTCCAATCTGCAGACGTTTTTTTTTTTTTTCCAGAACTTTGCTCCAAACTGGCGGCAGCGAAGAGGCGATGACCTCATCTTATTAATCCGTTCTTTTATATAAAACATTGTAACTAAAACACAAATCAGCATTTCCAAAACAAAATAGTAAAACAAAAAAAAAAAAATACAGTATTTGTTGGCAAAAGCAATGACTTGCCTACCGGCCCAGGCCAATTTTTCAGCTTTCAGCGCTGTCACACTTTGAATGACAATTGCGCGGTCATGCTACGCTGTAACCATGTGACATTTTTAGCATTTTCTTCACACAAATAGAGCTTTCTTTTGGTGGTATTTAATCACTGCTGGGTTTTTAATTTTTGACAAAAAAAAAGACCGAAAGTTTTGAAGTAAAAAAAAAGTTTTTTCTTAGTTTCTGTCAGTAAATTTTGTAAATAAGTAATTTTTTTCCTTCACTGATGTGCGCTGATGAGGCGGCACTGATATGACGTACTTATGGGCACTGATAGGTGGCACTGATGAACACTGATAGGCGGCACTGATGGGTGGCACTGGTGGGCACTGATAGGCGGCACGTATAGGCAGCACTGATGGGTGGCACTGATGGGCATTGATGGATGGCACTGATGGGCATTTATAGGCAGCAATGATGGGCATTGATGGGCAGCACTGATGGGCACTGATGGGCACCGATGGGCATTGATAGATGGCACTGATGGGCATTCATAGGCAGCAATGATGGGCATTGATGGGTAGCACTGATGGGCACTGATGGGCGGCACTGATGGGCATTGATGGGCATTCATAGGCAGCAATGATGGGCATTGATGGGTAGCACTGATGGGCACTGATGGGCAGCACTGCTGGGCACTGATGGGCATTGATGGGTGGCACTGATGGGCATTCATAGGCAGCAATGATGGGCATTGATGGGTAGCACTGATGGGCACTGATGGGCATTCATAGGCAGGAATGATGGGCATTGATGGGTAGCACTGATGGGCACTGATGGGCGGCACTGATGGGCACTGATGGACATTGATGGGTGGCACTGATGGGCATTCATAGGCAGCAATGATGGGCATTGATGGGTAGCACTGATGGGCACTGATGGGCAGCACTGCTGGGCACTGATGGGCATTGATGGGTGGCACTGATGGGCATTCATAGGCAGCAATGATGGGCACTGATGGGCGGCACTGATGGGCACTGATGGGCATTGATGGGTGGCACTGATGGGCATTCATAGGCAGCAATGATGGGCATTGATGGGTAGCACTGATGGGCAGCACTGCTGGGCACTGATGGGCATTGATGGGTGGCACTGATGGGCATTCATAGGCAGCAATGATGGGCATTGATGGGTAGCACTGATAGGCGGCACTGATAGCCAGCAATGACTGGCATCGCTAATGGGCACTGATTGGTGGCACTGTTGGGCACTGATTGCTGGCACTGGTGGCACTTTATTGTAATCAGGGCACTGATGATCAGTGCCCTGATTACATGGCTCGATGTCCCCTGTGAGGAGATGCCGCTGATCGACTCTCCTCGCCACACTCTCTGTCAGTGTGAGGCGATGAGTGCCGATTACCGGCATTTCCGTGTTTACATGTGACTGGCTGTGATTGGACAAAGTCGAACACATGATTAAAGAGCTGCGGCCGTGGCTCTTTAGAGAGATCGGGGTCGCGCCGTGTCCTAGCAAAACGGTGTGGCTGAAATCGCCGGAGCGGCCGTTCTGGGACAACATCATATGACGTCCACCCAGAACAAGAGCCGCACCGCCCCTCTGTCATTTGACGGTGGGCATGGGGCAAGCGGTTAAAGTGGATGTAACCCCTTACCATATATCCAGTGAAGCGACTGGCCTCCGGTGATACACAGATATGAAAGAAGTCCTCCTACATAAGTTGTACCTGTTTATCTGCAGTCTTCTTTTCTCTACATCCATTGAAAGTGCTGAATTTTAAAACCTTGTCTGAGAGTTCAGAAAAAAAGGGGGGCGGAGAGCTGAAGTTACACTCTGCGGAGCTCAGTGAGGAGAGCTCTGAGAGCTGATTGGAGGGAAGGGACACACCCCCTTTCACACAGCATACAGGAGCAGAGCTGAGGCTGTCAATCACAGGCCCTGTGCTGGAGCTTCCTCCCCTGTCACCCTTTTGTCTCTTGTCATCAGGAAAAGGAGGCAGCAGACAGAAATGACACTTAGTGCTCTGGGTGTAATGGAGACACTATAGCAGTGGCGGACCGTCAATAGGGGGCGCATGGGCTCCACAGCCTCCCCCCCCCCAAAGCTAGTCATGAAAAAAAAAAAGTGTTTATGGGCGCTGGCGCAAGCGATGCGCCCCCTGAACACTCCCACTCTAGAATGATTCCTCCTGTGCTGGTTTGTGATTGGTGCGGTCCGGAGGACAGTAGGCGGTGCTTTTGGTGGAGCGGCTGTGTCACTTCCGGTTTCCCACCACTCATTGTGTGTGGATGGAATGGAACGCAGAGCAAGGCCTGAGCGACGCCTCTCTGATTCTCGGCCAGACCGGTAAGCAGCGAGGATCGGGGTATGTATATGTACATACAGAGGGACCTTCCTCCATTATCACTAAAGTGACTGCAGATATACATCATCTGTCCTGTAATGTATACAGCTATATATACACCCATCTTCCTTCCTGTATAGAGACCTTCCTCCATCATCACTGCAGATATACATCATCTGTCCTGTAATGTAATGTATACAGCTATATATACACCCACCTTCCTTCCTGTATAGAGACCTTCCTCCATCATCTCTGACTGCAGATATACATCATCCGTCCTGTTACCTTATATATAGCTATATACAGGACAGATGATGTATATCTGCAGCCAGTGATGATAGAGGAAGGTCTCTATATGCAAGAAGGAAGGTGGGTGTATATATATCTGTATACACCCACCTTCCTTCCTGTATATACTCATACCATCCACCATCTCTCTATACACACACTCTACACCCTCCATACTGTACAGGCCACATATGATGAGCACAGTGAGGCTGCATTTGATGGGCACAGTGAGGCTGCATTTGATGGGCACAGTGAGGCTGCATTTGATGGGCACAGTGAGGCTGCATTTGATGGGCACAGTGAGGCTGCATTTGATGGGCACAGTGAGGCTGCATTTGATGGGCACAGTGAGGCTGCATTTGATGGGCACAGTGAGGCTGCATTTGATGGGCACAGTAAAGGCTGCATTTGATGGGCACAGTGAGACTGAAATTGATTAGCACCGTGAGGCTGCATTTGATGGGCACAGTGAGGCTGCAATGGGGCTGCACTTGATGGGCACAGTGAGGCTGCATTTATTGGGCACAATGAGGCTGCAATTGATTGGTGCAGTGAGGCTGCAATTGAAGGGCACAGTGAGGCTGCATATGATGGGCACAGTGAGGCTGCAATTTATAAGCACAGTAAGGCTGCAATTGATGGGCACAGTGAGGCTGCAATTGATGGGCACAGTGAGGCTGCAATGGATGCGCACAATGGGGCTGCAATTGATGAGCACAGTAAGGCATGTTCAATACTTTATCGAGCAGTAATGATACATAATCACCTGGTAAATGGCTATTTACAGTCCTACATTACTAACAGTTTAATTTTTCTTTTTTCTTTTTGCGCTCCCCCAAACATTTTTAGCTCCAGCCGCCACTGCACTATAGAGGGATATGCTTTGTTCATATTTCATGTCTGAGGTTTACAACCACTTTAAAGCTGAAGTTGAATCTTTTTATCTTTTGCCTTACCATCAGCATGCAAATTAAATTTTTAAATGAAACCTTTCCATTTTTATTACCTACGTACCTTATTCTAGTCTCTTTACCTCTCTATGCAATGCAGGCAGATCATGGCTGGTGGGAGGGGCTGGCACGGTGCTGTACAGAGCTTCCTGTGAACATCCCAGCACCCTGCCATAGTACTCCCCTCAACAGCCCTCAGTCCTGATGAGAGTGGGCTGCCTGTTGGGAGGGGCCAGGGTCTTGACAAAGGGTGGGGGCGGGAGGGACGGTTGCCCCAGGCGCAATGGTTTACTGTAGGGATGAGGGCGCCTTCCTTCTGTTCCAAGACTGACAGGAGTAGTGACAGCGGCAGTGATTTTAACAGGTGAGTGACTGCATGGCTGGTGCAAGGATTTTTGGCACCCTAGGCGAAACCTCATATTGCCGCCCACCCCCCCATTGGCTCCACCCCCCATTGGCTCCACCCCTGACTCCATCCCCTTTGCCCTGCCCATGTGAGAGGAGGCGGTGCTATACAGGAGGCATCGGCTCTACTTCCTCTAGCGCTGGCTCCAGAGCTGCGCTGCACCTCTAATTACACTTACCGGTCGGATGGAGCAACTGCCAGAGGCAGTTACATGCAGACGCGGAGGAAAACCCATGGCCGGGTGCCCCTAGGCAGCAGTGCGCCCCAGGCGGCTGCCTAGTTTGCCTAGTTGTAGCACCGGCCCTGAGTGACTGCTGGGTGTAGGAACCCCTAATTATGAAAGGGGGAGGGGGGGGCGCAGTTTGGCATCTTTGCCTTGGGCTCTGGATGACCTTGTCCCAGCACTGGGAGGGGCTTTGCAAATATTAAAATGCCTTTATGGGCACAGGTCGGTCTGGAGTAGTGGGCGCTCCTAGGCTGGCTTTATTTGCATGCAGGCCACCCTATTTACCTCCTATATGTAATACTGAGCTTCCATGGTTGAAAGCACTGAAATCCTCCAGCCAGAAAAGGAGGCGGAGCTCTATGTGACTTGCTGCAGCTTCTAATGCACATTGTGAGAGGCTCACAGTGTGCAGTGAAATCAGAGTAAGCCATTTCAGTCCAGGAGAGGAGCCGCTACAACCGCACAATGCTTTTGAATTGTAGACTCTTGAGAGGAATACTGAGGCAGGGTGCTGTGATGTTTACAGGAAGCCGTGTACAGTACAGCACCCTGCCAGCCCCTCCCACCAGCAACGTTCTGCCTGCATTGCATAGAGAAGCGTAGAGACGCATTGGTCGCACTCAATGGACGTGTATCTGTTTGCAGTATGTAGTTCTATCCTGACACTGGCAGAGAAAGTCCTGGTGGGGATTTGTAGTCCCACGGCTGTAGAAGACCTCGGGGTCACCTCTACTTTCTCCAGGCTTTGTGTATTCGGTAGTCAGGAACTCGATGTCCTTGTTTTCATCTCCATAAGTGTGTTGTTGATACGATGTGGAAGTGAGGTCATGCAGGGAACGGCGGAGAGGAAAAGGGCTGAGAACAAACACAGATCTGCCCGCGTACCCCTCCGAACTACGGGCAGGCCGGGCACCCAGCGACAAAGAAACCTTCCAAATGTCTTATGGAGCAAAAAAAAAAAAAAGTCCAATAGAAGAGGGGTGACGGTATGTGTACCCCCAGCCTGGACAACTGGACTGGACACTAAGGGGCTTGTGTACATTTCCTTCAAAATATGCCATTGGACACACTTTTTAAAGTGCTCTGAATGCCAATCAAAGCTCCTGTCACTAAATAAAATGGGTCCCTTACAGTGTTTTGGCTTCGCTTCGAAAATGATACCCCATGTCGCTTTCTTGGTGCTTCAAAGCGTCCCCAAAGCCTCCATAGAAGTCTCTGATAACGCTCACTTACAGCACCTGAATTATTTGAGAGGCTTTTATTCAGCACTATCTTTGCTTTGTTTTGGAGGTATTGCAAGTATGGGATCTCCCAGGATGCACTGGGAAACCAGAAAGGGAACCGGAAAGACGTCATCAGCAGTCACTTCCGGTTCATGTGTGTATATATTCTGGGGGTGTCTGGTGCAGACGTCACATCTGGTGTGCAGCGTGGAGCAGCAGGAAGGTGAGCGGGGTCCGGAGTGGAGCAACTTGCAGACGGCACATGTTGTGCGCAAGATGGGAACGCTATAGCGGAAGGTGAGTGGGGACATGACAGAGAGAGATGGAGGATCAGCAGAGCTTGGGGACCGGAGCAGAAGAAACTAGCAGACGTCACATGTGACGAGCAGCATGGGAGCAATATAGCAGGAGGTGAGCGGGGACCGGAGGGAGAGGAGGATCAGCAAACCAGAGGATCAGCGGAAATGGGGGTTACTACTGAGTGGGGGATCAGCAGAGCTGGGGTTACTACCGAATGGGGGATCAGCAGAGCTGGTGGTTACTACTGAGTGGGGATCAGCAAAGCTGGGGGTACGTCTGAGTGGGGGATCAGCAGAGCTGGAGGTTACTACTGAGCAGGGATCAGCAAAGCTGGGGTTACTACTGAGCGGGGAATCAGCAAAGCTGGGGTTAGTACTGAGGGGGGGATCAGCAAAGCTGGGGTTAGTACTGAGTGGGGGATCAGCAAAGCTGGGGTTACTACTGAGTGGGGGATCAGCTGAGCTAGGGTTACTACTGAGCAGGGGATCAGTAAAGCTGGGGTTAGTACTGAGTGGGGGATTAACAAAGCTGGGGTTACTACTGAGTGGGAGATCAGCTGAGCTGGGGGTACTACTGAATGGGGAAGCAGCAAATCTGGGGGTACCATTGAGTGGGGGATCAGCGGAGCTGGGAGTGCTACTGAGTGGGGGATCAGTTGAGGTTGGGGTACTACTGAGCAGGGGATCAGCAAAGCTGGGGTTAGTACTGAGTGGGGGATCAGCAAAGCTGGGGTTAGTACTGAGTGGGGGATTAACAAAGATGGGGGTTACTACTGAGTGGGAGATCAGCTGAGCTGGGGGTACTACTGAATGGGGGAGCGGCAAATCTGGGGGTACCATTGAGTGGGGGATCAGCGGAGCTGGGGGTGCTACTGAGTGGGGGATCAGTTGAGGTTGGGGTACTACTGAGCAGGGGATCAGCAAATCTGGGGTTAGTACTGAGTGGGGGATCAGCAAAGCGGGGGTTAGTACTGAGTGGGGGATCAGTTGAGGTGGGGGTACTACTGAGTAGGGGAACAGCAAAGCTGGGGTTAGTACTGAGTGGGGGATCAGCAAAGTGGGGGTTAGTACTGAGTGGGGGATTAACAAAGCTGGGGTTACTACTGAGTGGGAGATCAGCTGAGCTGGGGGTACTACTGAGTGGGGGAGCAGCAAATCAGGGGGTACCATTGAGTGGGGAATCAGCGGAGCTGGGGGTGCTACTGAGTGGGGGATCAGTTGAGGTGGGGGTACTACTGAGCAGGGGATCAGCAAAGCTGGGGTTAGTACTGAGTGGGGGATCAGCAAAGCTGGGGTTAGTACTGAGTGGGGGATTAACAAAGCTGGGGGTTACTACTGAGTGGGAGATCAGCTGAGCTGGGGGTACTACTGAATGGGGGAGCGGCAAATCTGGGGGTACCATTGAGTGGGGGATCAGCGGAGCTGGGGGTGCTACTGAGTGGGGGATCAGTTGAGGTTGGGGTACTACTGAGCAGGGGATCAGCAAATCTGGGGTTAGTACTGAGTGGGGGATCAGCAAAGCGGGGGTTAGTACTGAGTGGGGGATCAGTTGAGGTGGGGGTACTACTGAGTAGGGGAACAGCAAAGCTGGGGTTAGTACTGAGTGGGGGATCAGCAAAGCGGGGGTTAGTACTGAGTGGGGGATCAGTTGAGGTGGGGGTACTACTGAGTAGGGGAACAGCAAAGCTGGGGTTAGTACTGAGTGGGGGATCAGCAAAGCGGGGGTTAGTACTGAGCCAAGGATAAGCAAATCTGGGGTTACTACTGAGTGGGGGATCAGCAAAGCTGGGGTTAGTACTGAGCCAAGGATAAGCAAAACTGGGGTTAGTACTGAGTGAGGGATCAGCAAAGCTGGGGTTACTACTGAGTGGGGGATCAGCTGAGCTAGGGTTACTACTGAGCAGGGGATCAGTAAAGCTGGGGTTAGTACTGAGTGGGGGATTAACAAAGCTGGGGTTACTACTGAGTGGGAGATCAGCTGAGCTGGGGGTACTACTGAATGGGGAAGCAGCAAATCTGGGGGTACCATTGAGTGGGGGATCAGCGGAGCTGGGAGTGCTACTGAGTGGGGGATCAGTTGAGGTTGGGGTACTACTGAGCAGGGGATCAGCAAAGCTGGGGTTAGTACTGAGTGGGGGATCAGCAAAGCTGGGGTTAGTACTGAGTGGGGGATTAACAAAGATGGGGGTTACTACTGAGTGGGAGATCAGCTGAGCTGGGGGTACTACTGAATGGGGGAGCGGCAAATCTGGGGGTACCATTGAGTGGGGGATCAGCGGAGCTGGGGGTGCTACTGAGTGGGGGATCAGTTGAGGTTGGGGTACTACTGAGCAGGGGATCAGCAAATCTGGGGTTAGTACTGAGTGGGGGATCAGCAAAGCGGGGGTTAGTACTGAGTGGGGGATCAGTTGAGGTGGGGGTACTACTGAGTAGGGGAACAGCAAAGCTGGGGTTAGTACTGAGTGGGGGATCAGCAAAGTGGGGGTTAGTACTGAGTGGGGGATTAACAAAGCTGGGGTTACTACTGAGTGGGAGATCAGCTGAGCTGGGGGTACTACTGAGTGGGGGAGCAGCAAATCAGGGGGTACCATTGAGTGGGGAATCAGCGGAGCTGGGGGTGCTACTGAGTGGGGGATCAGTTGAGGTGGGGGTACTACTGAGCAGGGGATCAGCAAAGCTGGGGTTAGTACTGAGTGGGGGATCAGCAAAGCTGGGGTTAGTACTGAGTGGGGGATTAACAAAGCTGGGGGTTACTACTGAGTGGGAGATCAGCTGAGCTGGGGGTACTACTGAATGGGGGAGCGGCAAATCTGGGGGTACCATTGAGTGGGGGATCAGCGGAGCTGGGGGTGCTACTGAGTGGGGGATCAGTTGAGGTTGGGGTACTACTGAGCAGGGGATCAGCAAATCTGGGGTTAGTACTGAGTGGGGGATCAGCAAAGCGGGGGTTAGTACTGAGTGGGGGATCAGTTGAGGTGGGGGTACTACTGAGTAGGGGAACAGCAAAGCTGGGGTTAGTACTGAGTGGGGGATCAGCAAAGCGGGGGTTAGTACTGAGCCAAGGATAAGCAAATCTGGGGTTACTACTGAGTGGGGGATCAGCAAAGCTGGGGTTAGTACTGAGCCAAGGATAAGCAAAACTGGGGTTAGTACTGAGTGGGGGATTAACAAAGCTGGGGTTACTACTGAGTGGGAGATCAGCTGAGCTGGGGGTACTACTGAGTGGGGGAGCAGCAAATCAGGGGGTACCATTGAGTGGGGGATCAGCGGAGCTGGGGGTGCTACTGAGTGGGGGATCAGTTGAGGTGGGGGTACTACTGAGCAGGGGATCAGCAAAGCTGGGGTTAGTACTGAGTGGGGGATCAGCAAAGCTGGGGGTACTACAGAGTGGGGGATCAGTGGAGCTGGGGGTACTACTGAGTAGGGATCAGCAAAGCTGGGGGTACTAGTGAACAGGGGATCTTATGAAAAAGGGGAATAATAAGCTGGGTATCCGCTGAAGAGGGGCACTAATGACTTGTTGTTCTACTGGGTCCCTTTAAAACAAATAGAAAAGCAACACACACAGGGCATTTACCAATCTTCAAAAAAACATCACAGAAGCATCAAAAAAGCATGTTGAAATGGTAGGCACTTTAATGCGTGCTATTATTGAAGCAAGTGTGTCCTAAGACAGTGTGAGGGTATGTCCATTGAGGACCGAAGCTCTCCATACACATTACAATCTGATTGTACAATTTCTGTACAGTTTCCTATTCATTTACCAATAACAAGGGCCTCCATAAGGCCCCATTCACATTAAGTGAATGTCGCGGCAAAGCGTGTGACGTGCCTTTGGGTGCCATTATTCTTAATGGCACCCCATATGCGGTGTGATTCTGCGATCGCTTTTAAAAATTGCACTTAGCTTGGCGCCCAAAAAAGGAGCAGGGGGCTTCTTTTGGGTGACGAATGTGCGCAAGTATATGGGTTGCCCCAATGCGCGACACAGTAGAAGCGCGCAGCAAAACGATATGTGAACCGTATCCAATCGATCTCCAATCAGGAATGCTCTTATGCTCTTGCACTGTGTAGTCGATATGCTCATAATCAGACCCTTTATTTGATCAATCAGAAAGCCTTTGATCAATTTCAACGCTGACAAGTTGATGGGCCGCCATAGAATTTTTGAATTGATTGTTTCTGACCAATCGAACAAATCTTGGCGTGTCGGGCAACTTGATCGCAGCACAGATCAAGTAAACGATTGTTTTCAGTAGGATTGCACCGATTTTTACCGGCGAGTACAAGTACCGATACTTTTGCTCAATTACTCACAAATACCGAGTGTCGATACTTTGTGGCGCAATTTACGTCCTTACAGAACGAATGGGCTCAAATCGCACTGCAAAGAATCACATGCGATTTGAGCAAGAATGCGGTGCGATTCCTGTCCACATCGCATGCAGTTTCCCGCACCGCTCCTGTGTGATCCCAGGCCTGTCATACAGTGCCTTGAAAAAGTATTCATACCCCTTGAAGTTTACCACATTTTGTCATGTTACAACCAAAAACGTAAATATATTTTATTGGGATTTTATGTGATAGACCCACACAAAGTGGCACATAATTGTGAAGTGGAAGGAAAATGATAAATGGTTTTCAACATTTTTTACAAATAAATATGTGAAAAGTGTGGGGGGTACATTTGTATGGCGCCCCCCTGAGTCAATACTTTGTAGAACCTCCTTTCTCTGCAATTACAGCTGCAAGTCTTTTTGGGGATGTCTCTACCAGCTTTGCACATCTAGAGAGGGACATTTTTGCCCATTCTTCTTTGCAAAATATCTCAAGCTCTGTCAGATTGGATGGAGAGCGTCTGTGAACAGCAATTTTCAAGTCTTACCACAGATTCTCAATTGGATTTAGGTCTGGACTTTTGACTGGGCCATTCTAACACATGAATATGCTTTGATCTAAACCATTCCATTGTAGCTCTGGCTGTATGTTTAGGGTCGTTGTCCTGCTGGAAGGTGAACCTCCGCTCCAGTCTCAAGTCTTTTGGATACTCTAATGCCCCGTACACATGATCGGACTTCTCGTCGGAAAAAGATATGACGGCTTTTCCGACAGGATTCCACTCAAGTTTGCCTTGCATACACACGGTCACGCAAAAGTTCTTACAACCGTCAAGAACGCGGTGACGTACAAAATGAAGTTCAATGCTTTCGAGCATGCGTCGAATTGTTTTCAAGCATGCGTAGGAATTTGTACAGACAATCGCATTTTCGGATAGGAACTTTTTCCGACCGAAAAATTGAGAGCATGCTCCCAATCTTTTGCTGGCTGGAATTCGGGAAGCAAAAGTCCGATGGAGCATACACACGGTCGCATTTTCCGACGAAAAACTCTCAACGGTCTTTTGCGGGCCGAAATTCCGATCGTGTGTACGGTGCATTACAGGTTTTCTTCTAAGATTGTCCTGTATTTGGCTCCATCCATCTTCTCATCAACTCTGACCGGCTTTCCTGTCCCTGCTGAAGAAAAGCATCCCCACCACATGATGCTGCCACCGCCATGTTTCACAGTGGGGATGGTGTGTTCAGGGTGATGTGCAGTGTTAGTTTTCCGCCACACATAGTTTTTAGGCCAAAAATTTCAATTTTGGCCTCATCTGACCAGAGCACCTTCTTCCACATGTTTGCTGTGTCCCCCACATGGCTTCTGACAAACTGCAAACAGGACTACTTATGACTTTCTTTCACCAATGTCTTTCTTCTTCCCGCTCTTCCATAAAGGTCAGATTTGTGGAGAACACGACTAATAGTTGTCCTGTGGACAGATTGTCCCACCTGAGCTGTGGATTTCTGCAGCTCCTCCAGAGTTACCATGGACCTCTTGGTTCTTCTCTGATTAATGCTCTCCTTGCCCGGCCTGTCAGTTTAGGTGGACGGCCATGTCTTGGTAGGTTTGCAGTTGTGCCATACTCTTTCCATTTTCAGATGATGGATTGAACAGAGCTCTGTGAGATGTTCAAAGCTTGGGATATTTTTTTTATAACCTAACCCTGCTTTATACTTCTCCACAACTTTATCACTGACCTGTCTGGTGTGTCCCTTGGTCTTCATGATGCTGTTTGCTCACTAAGGTTCTCTAACAAACCTCTGAGGGCTTCACAGAACAGCTGTATTTATACTGAGATTAAATTACAAACAGGTGGACTCTATTTACTAATTAGGTGACTTCTGAAGGCAATTGGTTCCATTAGATTTTAGTTAGGGGTAACAGAGTAAAAGGGGGCTGAAT